>PVKC010000091.1:0-94502 GCA_004027635.1 Crocidura indochinensis | reverse complement strand
ATGAAACCCTCTAGAAGGTCTCCGTCCATTTCCGGAGTATTTGACTTTTTTCTTTTTTCCTTTTTCTTTTTTTTTTCTTTCTCTTCTCCAGGTTATTACTTTTCTCCTCTTCAAACAAAACCACATGACTTGAACTATCTAGTCCCGCATCCCAATTGGGGGAGGGGGGTATAAGGGAAGTACCAAGACTAAACAGGTGTAGGACCACCAAGTAGTTAGCTAGGCACAGAGGGGACCACTTAACCTGGCAGCCCCGGGGGTGAGGAAGGAAGACATGTGAGGTCCAATGGGAAGAGAGGCAGAGGGAAGACAATTTGGTGAAGGGAATTCCCCTGATTTTATGTTAACATGTACCTAAAATATTATTGTCAACAATATGTAAGCCACTATGTTTAAAATAAAAATTGTTATTATTAAAAAAAAGAATATTCTGAATCTTCATAAATTTAACTAAGTTATTTCAACTCTTTCTCAGGGATATTTTGACACCTGTCAAAGGAAGTACAAGCCACTGAAAACAAGTTTTAAGAAATATTTCTACCATCAACTGATGGTCATGCTGAATTTGAAAAAAAAATTTATTCACTTTTGTTAGTATAGGTCCTAAAATGACTAAAATTTGAGCCTTGTGTTCATTGTAATAATAAAGTTCAGGCATATTTGCAATAATATAAGGGAAGAACTTAATTCTAATATAAATCCCAATTTGGATTCCATTTTATGAACAGACTAATCATTTGGCCATGGCAAAAATCACTTAATTCAAACTGCAATTTTAGTCTGATGGAAGTTTTAAGCTTATATAGCCCGAGAAAAAGGTAAATATTAGTTAATGTCTAGAAATTAATAAGTATTCTTAAATTGGCATATATATTGTATTATAAAGATAGCCAGTTATAATAGTGTCATGTATCTTTACTTCACAATAAAGCTTACATCTTCCCATGAACAGCTTTGTTTTTCTACAGTGTCCAAATCAAGATAGCATTTGTAAGCTAGTCAATGAATTGATTTCTGAATTTTATTGAGGGAATATTGGGAAAATAAAGGATCTAAGAAGATTTCACCAGAAGTCATGTCATCCTATGTTCCTATATTTAAGTGTGTCAATTTGTCACAGATTCACTTGACCTGGGTTTGATCTCTGTTACAACCTCTAGTTCTTTGACAACACCACAAGTGATCTCTGAGTACAGAGCCAGTGGTAATCTCTGTGTAGTACTGAGTGTGTACTCCACAATTCTCACCACAAGAAAAAAGTCTTTACTATATTCTGGTGTTCCTAATATAACAATTCTATCTGGAGAGAGAGCAGGTGCGATGTAAAAGGTTTTTCCATAAGTTAATTCTTATTTATCTTGGATGTTTTCAGTTCCCTCTACAAACTTCTGATACTTCATTTGATAAAAGTTTGAGATATTTGAAAGACTTGGAGATCCATTGCCCCAATCAGAGTTTGAGTAAAACTAGCATTTCATGCTCAGCATCCATCCATCCGTCCATCCATCCATCCATCCATTCATCCATCCATCCATGCATATATTCATTCATCCATCAAATCCTTTTGAGTAAAAAATGTTTATTAAATAGAATGTCTCAGGAAACACATAAAACATATTTTCATTCTGTATAGTCTCTGCACATGCTAACTCAGAGTTCACTTCTGATTTTCCCCCAAATTTTCATTAATATAATATATGATTGAAAAATTCTTGTGAATTTTGTTCCTAAAATTACTCTTTTGGAGTAATAATGGAGGGAATAATGGAAATAATATTTTTAAGTTTGATTACTCATGGCAATTAATGTTAGAAGTGAACACAATTAGGACCGGAGAGATAGCATGGAGGTGGGGCATTTGCCTTTCATGCAGAAGGTCAGTGGTTCAAATCCTGGCATCCCATATGGTCCCCTGAGCCTGCCAGGAGCGATTTCTGAGCATGGAGTCAGGAGTAACCCCTGAGCACAGCAGGGTGTGACCCCCCCAAAAAAGAAAAAGTAAACACAATTAGCTGGATCTTGGCTCTTAACTTGCTGGAAAGTAAGTGGACAGGAATAAAATGAGCCAGTTGTTTTTGGTGATTTAGATATTTATACTTGTTACAGAGAATATTCAAGGAACATGGTGTTTTATTTGTTTTCAAAATAACTAGACTTCCTTCTCTTTTATCTTCTCATGTTTATCCTTAGCAGCTGAGGAAAAGTAAAGTGCCTTTGCAAGTCACAGAGTCTTTATTATTTTATTTTATTGGGTTTTTGGGTCACACCTGGTGATGCTCAGGGATTACTCCTGGCTACACACTCAAAAATAGGTCCTGGCTTGGGGGACCATATGGGATGCCTGGGATTGAACCGAGGTTTATCCTGATCAGCTGCCTGCAAGGCAAATGCCCTACCTCTGTGCTATCACTCTGGTCCTGGCTTTTTATTTTAATACAAAAACTGACATGAGATCTCAACTCTTCACTGGGTTTTAAATTTTCAACATATTGTTAGCACAATATTATCTAGAAGTTATTCATTTTGCATAACTAAAATTTATGTTTTCACTGATCTCCCAATTATTATCTTACATGTTGACCCTCACCCCTGGTCTAATCCATCAGAATTTTTCCATATTTCTGATAATCTCATATTGGCCCTGATCATCATTTGAATCCTAGGATTTTAAATCCCCTACTACAAAAATTTTTTAGATAAACTAGGCACAATTTATAGATTTCTGTAGTGACAATAGTTTTATCACTTCAGAATTCTACCAAATGTTCTGGGAGAACATACAGAAACTCTCAAACATTTCTCATGATACAGAATAAAGTGTATTTTTATATACCCAAAATCTGAGGTTAAAAACAAAAAATCAACTGCAAAGCCATTTCTAAAGCTTCATGTAGTAAAACACCAAGAGTCCAGCTCCACATTCTGCCTGGAGGAATGTTTTTGCTCCATAGTGCTTGCCACTAGTCTTTGTTTCTCTACAGGCTTGGGTCAGTTTCTAATAGCCTTAGATATTAGATATTATATAAGCATAATAGGCATGCTAAGATACTATCTTAGTAGTACCAGTGGAGCTGCAAAGCTCTGGGGTAAATTGTAGTGACAACCAGACTCTAGGATCAACTGGATTTCAGACAGTAACCAGCTACATCATTAAATATTCCTAAATCTCAATGATTCCGCTTTATTTATATACTATAAAGAATTGGTTGTGGTTTCCTATGTCTCTTTACCCTGTTCAAAATATATATTTTAAAAAAATATCTTATAGGGCCTCCCAAATATGTGAGACCAAAGTGGATGATGTTACTTGGATGAATCTGAGAAAGGGAGTTACGGCTGAGTTTCCCCTCATTCTTTCACCCATATAAAGTTACACAATAAGCTCCCTGGAATTCAGTTTGACAAATAACCTGGGTGAGATAAATTCAAAGTATCTCCATTTCAAGCTCTATTAAGGCAAAACTCTGCCTTAGATCCAAGGGCCCAAATTGACTCAAGCATATAATAAAACAGACAGTCGCAAAGAAAATATTTTTTATAGCACAAGATGTTTATATATTTCATATTATAATCCATGTGCTCACTAGACCAGTTTTAGCATTAACTCCATGTTCCAACTATTCACCGTTTATCTTTACTCAGCCTTGCTCTATTCACTATAAAAACTTAGTCTTCATTTTCCTGGGACTCCATCTATATCACCAAATATAAATGTCTCCCCAATAAGAAGACAGCTTGTTTATACAGAAAATAATTGCTTCAGCACACTGCCCTCTGTTAATAGCAGAACTGCAATAAAGTGCTGAATTGTCAGATTTCTAGCCTTTGCATTAGGAAATAATTTAAATTTATTTTCAGTCTTTTTTGGCCTCACATAAAAATAAAAAACCTTCTTCCCAAACTTGGGAAAAATTGAAAAAATAATCAAACACTGACTTGTGCTTTTTTCTGAACTCTTAAAAATAAGTGCAGGTAATTTTAAAAGGCATTTCTTCCCTTTACCTCCTTTATTTGGAAGCCAACTTGAGATGTGTGAATAATCATGTGTCAGTCCAAAACTATGATGAAAGCTGTAAAGAGGAGATCTCATCCTTCTTTCTTTTACTCTCTTGAAGGGGTCTCAAGCTATAAGTGGGATCCTGCGAACTAAGCAAAAGGCTGGCGGTTTGGTACTGGAGGAAGCCATCAAGTGGTAGATTCACCCAGGAGCCTGCCAGCTGCTTGGCTTCATTACCGTTTATCATTACGTCTGCCTCTTTTAAAAAAAAATTATTTATTCACCTAATACTATTTTTATTAGTCTGTCAGAATGTGGGGGAGAGTGGAGGGAAATTCATTTCATGTGTTGTGGAACATTATTATGGTAAAATATTAGGACAAGTCTCTACCTTCCTTCTCTGAAAAATAAGACACAAAACCAATTAAAGTTAAGTGATTACTGAAATGCATCTAATTAGTTATTAACTTACACACGTCAAACTGTGATGGCAGCTCTAGCAGCAAAAATCCTGTTTAGTGTTGATAGGGAAGATAATTGATATCGCGAGGCCTCTGCTGCTCAGGCAATTGCTTAAGAAAGCACCTTCACAGCTCAGAGCCCTTTCTCACTTTGGGTTGGGTACAATTTCGTCAATCTGACAAGATCTGTCACATATTATCAGACAATTGATCACCGACTCCTTGCAAGCCTTAATCCATTGTTTGATCACACATCAAGAAAAATCACTTTTTATGTCTTATATCTTGGCTATGGGAAAGGGTAAGAAAGCACAGACCTAGGTTTCTGGCTCCAGCTCATTACTTTTCTGCAAATGATAGATGGGTTCGCTAGGCGATTTAACTTTAAAATGATCTTTTCCCCTTCTTCAAATAAGCAAATATAGGAGCTTTGCAGCACAAGCTGAGTGGAAAGAAAGTCTGCCTGGTGTTCCTTTTGTATGTCCATAATAGGTGTCCATGTGTGAGTAAAGATGCATATGGCTGGTTAATATGTTTTTACTTATATTGTTGCTTCTACTTATAAATAATAGGATTTAAAGTGGACACACACAGAGAGCCCAACTTTAGTCCCCAGGATATAGCTATTATCATTTTGCACATTTCTTTTAGTGTATTCATGTTATACATAAAGCAATTTGAAATTTCTAGTAAAACAAAAATTCCGTTAAATAACACATGTTAAAAATTCTCAAAAAATACCTCTCCCTGTTTAAAAAATATGCTTATGTCAAAACTCTGATGCATATAACTATAATTATACTCTAGCCTTTTCAAAATTAGTCAAAAATAATTACATTGGAATTAGTTATGCTTCTAATGTTTGATTGCTAATTTTACTATAAAAATTTAGTTATTCTGATCATAAAAAGTGGTAAAACTTTTAAAGTTTTTCAAGTATATTTGAGATGTCTATACACAAAAACCATAATAACCACTACTGATTTTTTTGGAGGGAGGGCACACATGGCTTGTTCAGGGCTTTTGTTCCTGATGGTCTTTGGAGACCAAATGGGGTGTCTGGAATCAAAT
The DNA here is from genome assembly GCA_004027635.1 of Crocidura indochinensis. Classification (NCBI taxonomy): domain Eukaryota; kingdom Metazoa; phylum Chordata; class Mammalia; order Eulipotyphla; family Soricidae; genus Crocidura; species Crocidura indochinensis. The sequence continues at coordinate 88,973 of PVKC010000091.1, read as the reverse complement.
CTAGGTTGACTGTGTGCAAAACAAATGCCCTTCCTGCTATTTTATCTCTTTAGTTCCTACCATGATAACCTTTAAATAGTATCTTTGAAGTTCACAACATTCAAAATTCAATTTGTGTTCTTTGAGATCAGTAAGGAAAATATCAAGCTTCCAATGCTTTATTTTCCCACTCCTCCTCCTCTACTTTAAAAATCTCTTTGGAAATCATTCACTATTATACATCCTCTATTTAAAGACACAAAGAACTGAGATTCACCATTTACATTCGTATGTAAAGTGAAAGAATCTCAGAGATGTTTACTTATTTCTTTTCCAGTGTTGTGGCAAGTTGATAACAGTATTTTACTATATTAGCCACAAGATTGTACACTTCAATACAATGAAGGTGACCTGCTTATTGCCCAATGAACTTCAAACACTATAAAGCAAGGATCTACAACCCATTCCCAAGTATGATTTTTCAGACTTAGAAGGGGGTGAAGAAGTAGTACAGTGGGTTGGATTTTGTCTCAGAGTTGGCTGTCCTAGGTTCAATCCCTGGTACAATATAAGTACAATATAAGTAAGATGTAAGTCTCTTCTTGAGTGCAGCACCAGAGACAAGTCCTGATTACCAATGATATGGCCCCCAAACAAAAATAATAACAAAAATGTATGTTCGATGAAATGAAAATAAGGTCTTTAACTTAGCTAAAAGTATTATGCAAATGTAAGTTTCCTGGGTTTGATAATTATTTCTATCTAAGATGAATGAAAATCATCAGGAAAGCATTAGGAAGGATAGAAAGAAATTTTGTTCTTTATTTAGGACTACTAGGTAAATTTAAATTAAGTCAAAATAAATTATCAGGGGAGGGGCAGGCGGAGGAAAAATAGTTATCAAAAATGTTTGCTGAGAATTTGCCTTGCATGCTGCCAATCCGAAATGGACCTAGGTTTTACTGCGACCTCCCATATGGTGCCCCGAGCCTGACAGGAGCGATTTCTGAGCGCAGAGCCAGGAGTAAGACCTGAGCACCAACAGGTGTGCTCTCCATCCCCCCAAAATTGCTGAAAATAACATGAATCTCTATGCTTTTCCTTCTGAATGTGCTCCCTTAAGTCTGAAGGATTAAATAAAGTATCAAGGATATAAGACCACTCTGATGTGGTCAACTATATAAAAAGTGTAGTGCACTTACAAAAGTCCCTTGGCTTTTCCAATACTCTTAGGAAATAGCATTTGAAATAATGGCATTTGAATCCCAGATAAATGATACCCTATCAGTGATACAAATTAATAAAATAAAAAAAAAAAACTTGTTGCCTGGTCTTTTCTCATCAGCTCCAGAGTTAAATGTTTAAAAACCATTCTTTGGTATCAATTATTGTTTGTATGGTCTGCTTTCCAAGAAATCTTTAGCATAAATAACAGGCTAGAGTTGAAACCAATGTGAGCAAACAGCAGGCTTAAATTAGGAGAGATAAATTAAATTTTTATGTGTCATAAATGAAATATCCATTAGGGACCTCTCAGATGACCTTCAGGTTCAGCAAAGTCTGTATTAAAACTTACAACAGTGAAAGATGGGGATGTTGGGCCAAGTGACAAGCATTTCAGGTACTGTAAAGGAAAAGGCTCAGTCAGCCACAGTAAACAAATGTAACTAGTTTTGGAGAAATGCTATTGACAGTAAAATTCTAATTTTACTCCAGCTCCCAGAACAGATGTACCTCCGAGTCCATAGACTGCAATACTTAACTGCAGCTACTCAGCTGTGACCTTCAGCCCCAGGCTCACTGCAATAAAATTTTCATGCAACCATATGGAAGAATATTTTAATAGAGATTTACTGTCAGTAACTGTCCCAAAGGAGCAAATAAGGAAGCTGTAACATATTGCATACAGTAAATCAAGGGGACTTCAATGGAAAAACGAAACCTCCCGGAGGCAAGCATCTTTAAAATTACAGGCAACACTTTGTACAAATATGTGTACAAAGGACTAGATATGCACTCAGTTAAGTAGCTCAAAATGGTTTCGATTTGCAGATATATTTATTTAGAATTTATTTATTGGATTTTATAAGTGGCAAGCACTTACCTGTCAGGGCTCAATGCGTATGTATCTCCCTTCCCTGGGGCAAAATGGAAGTGGGAGAGGGGTGACTAACTGAAAATCTTACTCAACCAGGGAATGTGGCAGGCAGCATAAATTGCACCCTCCCTAAAGCCAAGTTTACTTCAATTTAGGGTGAGGAATTATCTGCCAGGACAAAGTATTCCTGGAGCCCATAAATAGTTTTGGGTCAGTTTGCTGAACAGTTAAAAATTCAGTTTACACATTAATTGGGGAGACATGGATTAAAACTTCCCAGGGTAGAGAAAAAAATGCATTTAGAGCCTGTATATGAGCCTTGATGATGTTTCACCCAACATTTTTCTTGTAAATATGTCATTTTTGTAAAGCTTATAAAATGGCAATTTTTCTCGAAATGGGTGTTAGGCTAGCATGAATCATTAAATTGAACATCAAATTCATCTTCTCCTGACCCTGAGTTCGTTTGGAGACACATATCTATGGCCCAGGGCCACAGTAAGCTAAGACGAAGAGACGTATGTCATTCTATGACCACACAGTTCAGTTCTCTTAGTTACCATCACTGAGCTGACTCTTTCCTCAGCATTAGCCCAAATTGTTAAGAACATTTCAGCCTCAGATATTTGTTTCCTGAGGGCAAGCAAGCAGTCATTTTCTTCCCCTCTACTCAAATGATTGAAACTCTAATGCGAATGGTTGTAATTTAGAGATAAACAGACCAAACTCTGCCATGACAGTTCATATTTTATGGCATAGAAGTCTAAAACCCCCCAAACTGTGGCGTTGTGTAGGAGGTATGTCAGAAATACCTCATCCATGGTACGTAACAAAGGAAGTATTTTGGCATTAAAAATATCCAGGTTACTATGAATAGGGGAGTTAAGTGGTAAATCTCTATGGTTTGCTAAGTGCCCATGGGTTGTTGCATTTGACAAAGAATTGTCAAATAGAAGTCTTGCATATGAGAAATGTGTTTTGATTTTCCACTTTTCTATTGAATTATAGAATTTCTATTGATTTTCTATCTATTCTACAGAATTGGTGTCTGTAAACACTGGTCATGTGCCCACATATACAGTTTCAAAATGATTACTGACTAAAAGTGAGTAACCTTTATTATTCAGAAACTGATCCAAGCCAAAAAATTACTACAGTGAATAGGACACCTTGCAAATAGCCAACCTGAGTATTTCTATTTGATTTTCCCACGCAGGCATGATCCCAGAATTAGGAGTAAGACCCATTGCTTGATGTAGCCCCAAAGCCAGAAAAAAAAAAAACAGCAAAACAAAAATGATGAAATTTTAGATGATAGTTCATGTTATCAGATTAATATATAATTTGTGTCATGTGGCCAATAATAGTTACTCATTAAGTTTTCCAGTATTATAACTAATGTAGTCCCTCCTACACACACACACACACACACACACACACACAGAAACACACAGAAACACACACACACATACATGCATACAAAATGGATGTTGTATTCCCCAGGCACATTCTTTGCATTCTTTTTGACATTGAAATTGAAATCATAACTATAAATGCTTCTAAAATGTTATTTAGCTTAACTAATATAAAAATGTTAGTTGTTAATTAGTGAAACATAAATGCACGCAACTCGTAATATGAAAAGTTTGTTCCTTTGAGAGAAATCCTGATTAGGATAAATCTCCAGTATCCTAGCATTATTTGACTAAGATCTCTTTAGAATTATTCTTTTTTGTCTTTATAAGGAAGAAAACAGACATGTAAAGACGATTTTTGTCTGTGTTTAATTTTGTGAGTTTACCAAGAAAGATGAGTCATAACTTACTTTATTGGTCTCAATTTTAAAACAAGTGATGTCAGAATGCTTACTCATTAGAGACATCTCCCCACTCTTTCTCATTGAACTTCTCTAGCTCTGTACCCCAATATTTCAATAATTCTGAGTAGTACAGCTTGTCCCTCTGAACTTCCTCACACTCTCCATTCTAACAAGTTGTTTTTTTCCTTTGTCCACCATAGATTTTTTCATTTAACTTCTCACGAACTATGGCCACATGACTACCAGAATAAAGTATGCTTCTTCTTTTTATACTTTTCCAAACATTAGTCAACATTTTAGATTCAGTTTTAAGTATCCAAACAATCTTATTAACTCACCATAAGCTCATTATTAAATGCCAAAAGCCAAATCATGTTCTAGAGTCAGTGATACTTTAGATTAATGTTGATATTTTTTCATAAACAGAGACTGGCTCAATTGGTTGTGAATTTTTACATTTTCCTTATTCTTTTACCACTTTGTCACATAATTTTTAGACTTGAGCTTCCCCAAGCACATGATAGGATGTGTTCTGAAAACATTTTATTATTTCTTCTGCTATGATCATCATAGAAGTTAATCATTACTTAATGTAATCTTCAACCTGTAAATGTCAATTGATAAGCTGCAAATTAAGTGATCAGGATTTGCAATAAATCCAACAAATAAAAATATCCCAAATTAAAAGGAATATGCAGCTGGAATGAGTAAAATAATTTGTTAATTAGAAAAGTATTTATGATAGATAGCAAGTACCTCACAGCTGGAAATGATCAGAAACTAACTCAAGACTTTGGGAATGTGGGTTTTTGTTTTTTGTTTTTTTAAGTAAAGGACAAGGCGGAAGGATACTTTAAGGTGTTTGAGATTTCTATCTGGTGTTCTTCTAAATTTCTGTAATAACTGAATTTAACAAATTTAAAATTATTTTAGCAATACTATGAGGTAAAATTTTTCTATTCAAATATTTTTAAATTATAGTCAAAGATAAGAATCAATTCCAAAGAAATCTGAATCTAAATGGCCATTTGCTTACTGACTAATGAGAGTCAAACAGATGGTTTTTCAAAGCAGTTTGGACATGTGAACACAATCCCAAGCACTTTGAAATCCATCTTCTTAGAGCAAGCATATCTAGTTTAATTAGCCTGTACTGTTAAGTGGGATGACTATTATGCACATTTTAATAAACAAATATTTATATGTCCATCACTCTTGTCAATTTTCCTGTCCTTGATGTGTTAGCCTTGTGCATATGAGGAGAAGCACTGGAATGTGTTGTCCTTTTAGGAGATCCATAGAGTCGCAGCACTGCTGTGTTTTCCTGCCAAGGTCAGGAAACTGGGACATGTCTGTGCACAGTTCTATCTATAGACTAAATCATGAGTGCCACTCCTGGAAAAAAATCTATTCTTCAGAATTTCTGAGCTCTATATGCTTGAGTTCAATTATTCAAAACTTTAACCACCACAATTTTGTTTTCATTTTCATGTAACATTTTGATAATCCAGATAAATTTCCATGAAAACTTTTTATTATTTGAATTTTAAAGTATCTAATTATTTAAAAAATTAAGATGAAAATAGAAATGGAGTTAGTATAATTTTTTATAATAATAAATACCTGGAGCTGGAGCAGTGGCGCATGCAGTAAGGCGTCTGCCTTGCCCACGCTAGCCTAGGACAAACTGCGGTTCAATCCCCCAGAGTCCCATATGGTCCCCCAAGCCAGGAGCTATTTCTGAGCACATAGCCAGGAGTAGCCCCTGAGCATCTCTGGGTGTGGCCCCCAAAACCAAAAATTGTAATAATAATAATAATAATAATAATAATAATAATAATAATAAATACCTAAAACTTGATCTAAGTATGATAAATCAGTTCAATTATAAAATTATTAAAATTTATTGTAGAGGTAGTTCCTTCAAGTGTATAAAGTGAGAAACTTTCTCTTTATGAATGTTGCTAAGAAACTATATTGCTTATATATAATTTTAAAATTGTTTTAAAAGTGTTCAAATTGTATATAAGTGCATATCCTTTTAGGCCAGACACTCCCAAACTTATGTGGCTTAACGTTTCCTTTTTCAGGAAAATAATTACTCCTTACGTCCCTGGAAATATAACTTATTTTTTGGGGGGGGGGGAGTTTGGATCACACCCAGCAGTGCTCAGGGGTTACTCCTGGCTCCATTCTCAGAAATTGCTCCTGGCAGGCACGGGGTACCATATGGGGCACCGAGACTCGAACCGATGACCTTTTGCATGAAATGCAAACGTCTTACCTCCATGCTATCTCCCGGGCCCCGGAAATATAACTTCTTTAAGCAAACAGCAATCATATCTGAAGCTACAATCATCCCTCTGGCATAATCCCATACTGACAAGGACTAGTTCCTTTGGGAAAGAGTATCTTGAACTACATTTTACTTTTGGAATTGCTTTTAATCCTCTAGTTAGCAATCAATCATTATATTCCTATAGAATATATTAAACAATTCCCTTACCTGAAAAATATTAATATTTGAATTGGCTATGTCTGGTTTTTGTTTGCAGCTCTCAGGAGTTACTCCTGGCTCTATGCTCAGAAATTGCTCCAGGCAGGCCGGGGTAATTATATGGGATGCCAGGAATTAAACCTAGGTTCGTCCTGGTTTGGCCACGTGCAAAGCAAATGCTCTGCCACTGTGCTATCACTCCAGCCCCAAACTAGCCATGTCTGAATCACATCTTAATGTATTTAAAATTTTCTAGTATGTGCATGCTTTACAGTTATAAACAAATTCAATGTTATATTGTAGTAAAATTGAATGTGTTTGGATAAAAGATAATCTGAGTCTTTCAGACTAATTAACATGCATCTACTTAGTGTAATGTTTATTGGTTCACAGTTAAATAATGAATTTTTTATAAACTTGTCAGATATTTTTTATTTCAAGATATGGTGGAACACATAAAGTTGGATAATAGAAAGAGATGAATTCTTTGAGATGACACTAAGTTATCAGTCTGATTTTATGAAATTATGATATAAAATTTGTAAACCAGAGGCCAAAGAGATAGTAAGAGCCAACCTCAATTCAGTTCCCAGAATTATAGATGGTCCAGGAACCCTGGTGCCTGGTTTCAGTGATCCCTGAACACAGATACAGGAGAAAGCCCCAAGTACAGCCAGGTGTGGCCCCAAAACAAAGCAAAACAAAAAAGGCAATCCATCTTCATCAATTTTCTATAGTAGCAAGAATGGTTTCATCCATACTGTTAAAAATGCCAGAAAATCTTGGCCTCCTCTGGAGTAATATAACTGGAAGTGGTATTGTTAATAATCTTATCATTGATGTAATTATAATTACTTAACATTATTCTATGAACTAGCGTTATTTGTACAAATATTCCTTACTTAGTGGAAAAAGACAGTAGGAAGCATGAAAGAGTTCATCTATGACAGAGGTTAGACATATCTATAATCTATTTGACATTCATTTTTTTTTCTGAAAAAAAAAATTCTGAGAGAACTCTACAATTTTTTTGTTTGTTTTTGGGTCACACCCAGTGGTGCTTAGGGGTTACTTCTGGCTCTACACTCAGAAATCATTCCTGGCGGACTCAGGGGAATATATGGGATGTTGGGAATAGAACCAGGGTCCATCTTGGGTTGGCTGTGTGCAAGGCAAACACCCTACCTCTATGCTATCTCTCCAGCACCTTATCTTTGCATATTTACCCTTTCAAACCAACAAAGAGTTTTTGCCCTCTCCCTTACCAAATGTTTTACTTCAACTCTTGCACTCTAAGCAACTACCATCCTTCCAACAATATTTTTAGCATATTCACCCTTTACAGGGAAGGATTAATCTATATTATAATTAAAAAATTTTAATTTCTTTTCTTAATTTCCTAGAGGTTTTGACCTGAATCTAGTCCAGAGTGACATAAAAGCTTTCCAGAGGGTTTGCAAAAGTATTGACAAAAACTGCTGAGGTCATGAGGAGGTATGAAATATCCTGTTAGATTTCAGTATAAAATGATCTGCCATAAGATTTCCCTCATACAACCTGCCTCTCCATTTTACAACTTGTATTCCCAGAACACAAGTATCAAGATTTCATTTGCCTTGGAGCCCTTCCAGAAATTAACAGTATTAAGAAGAACCATTTTATTAAGTCAGGATGGTGTCCAATAAAAGCAATGAATGATTGGAAAATGGACCATTTTAATACTGTTCAGTAAAACTATCATGAATGTTCTTAATTATGCAATTCCATCCTTCCTGTGTAATTGCCTCATTCAATTTCTTTCATTAGATAAAATAATCAGAATTTTGGGTAGAATCTTTTAATATTGCTACATTTGGCTAATATTTGAAGATCACGAGGCAAAGTATATACAACTGTAGAAAGATTTGAACCTTTATAGAAACCAAAGAGTATAATAAAAGTTCTTAAGACTGGCAACAAAAGAAAACTAAGCATTTCTTTCAGAAATATCCAAACTCTGGTCACAAGGAAAGAGCACTATTAACTTTTATTTACTTTACTTTTTTTGTTTGTTTTTTGGGTCACTCCCGGTGACACTCAGGGGTTATTCCTGGTTATGAGCACAGAAATTTCTCCTGGCTTGGGGAACCACATGGGATGTCAGGGGATTGAACCGTGGTCAGTCCTAAGCTAGCACGGGCAAGGCCTTATCACTTGCACCACTGCTCCGGCCCTATTTACTTTTACTTTTAAAGTTAAAAATAGGGGCCGGAGAGATAGCATGGAGGTAAGGCATATACCTTGCTTGCAGAAGGTCAGTGGTTCGAATCCTGGCATCCCATAAGGTCCCCGGAGCCTGCTGGGGGCGATTTCTGAGCATAGAGCCAGGAGTAGCCCCTGAGCGCTCCGGGCTGTGACCCCCCCAAAAAAAAACAAAAACAAAAACAATCATATAACTCAAAGTTTAAGAGGGGCAAATTGTTGTGAAGGTACAGTGAGAAAAATGTGACTTTTTCTTAGCACCACAACACTCTCAGTGATTTTTTTTCGGTGTTTTTTTTTGGGGGGGGGGTGGCGATCACACCCGGCCGAGCTCAGGGGTTACTCCTGGCTCTATGCTCAGAAATAGCTCCTGGCAGGCACAGGAGACCATACGGGATGCCAGAATTCAAACCACAGTCAGTCCTGGGTCAGCCATGTGCAAAGCAAATGCTCTACTGCTGCCCTATCTCTCCTGCCCTCAGAGATATTTTTGGCATATTCAAACAAATATGTGTAAGCGCTCACTTGTTTTTTTCTCATTATTTTCCTGCATTGCAGAATTTTCTGTTGAAATTCTATATATGAGCATCCAGTTTCCCATTATCTAGTAGCCTTTGTTCTAAGCATACAGTGGTCAGCAAAACCAGGCCCCTTGGGGAAGGTTTGCATTTCCCTGGTGGTAAAGGGTATAAGCAGATTAAAACAAAACAGAACAGAGAAAAACAAAGAACAAGTATGATCATGAGTGATCATGAGTATCATACTAACTGAGCAAGCAAAGAGCTGTTGCTTACTTAAAAGAGATGAGGTGAGATTTTTTTAAAAATCATTTTTTCACTTTTGTTCATGTGCTTTAACAATCTAGTTAATATCTCCTGCACCCCTAATATGCAGCATCACATAACACATACAGAGACAATGTAATTGACATCCAATACATATACATTATATTTGGATGATCCGAAAGTTGGAAGATAATGCTCACCATTATCTGACAATATTTGAGATGACCAAGTTTTATCTTATATAGCAATGCTATAGAAAGGAAAGAACCTAATAAATTCACTTTCACATGAGAATTTTCATAAGTTGTCTGCAAAGTCTCTGGAACTGTTCCCATAATGTTGGCAGCCATTTATCACCTCTACTCACTCTTCTATTATTTCAATTGATTATTCTACGAAACTCTGATAGATGGGAAGGATTAGATTGATTATATATTATATTGTGTAGGAATGTTAAAATAGTTGGCATGCCAAGGAAAGAAGAGATTGCTAACATAAAATCTGAGGAACACTTGGCATTAGGCTAAGATCAGTAGAAATTCACTGACAAATTTTTTAATTTGGATATCTATACACATAGTTATTTAGTACTTATGTTTAAAGTTATGTTTAGTTTTGTCATTAAAAACCTTAAATTTTAAATCTCACAGGCTACATAATCAACATTTTTTCTATTTTCTTTTAGAAGTGCAATATAATGTATAAAATTTCAAGACAACAACTTGTAATTTTCCTACAGATGTGCAAAAACATCTTTATCCATTTATCTTAGTAACTGATCGATTTTCTGATTGGTGTAGATATGATGGTTACTCCTAAAATGACAAAATATACATCAGTGGAGGTTTGGACATAGGCCAAAATCTGAAATTCTCTTGAAAGTAATTTATTGTTTGATGGCCCAGGAATTACTTTATATCTCTATTGAAATTCAATCCTCATTATGAGAATCAATTAACACCAGATTGTAAAATAGATATAAAAAGGGAAAGGAAATTGGGTACATTTGGAAATAGCTTCTCCTTCTTCTCCACTGTCACAAAACATGTGCAGAAACTTGCTTTTATTTTCTTTAATGGATCCTCACAGTATCTTATCTATTAATGTTCCTCATAATAGATTAACCAAGGAAAGAGATTCTTTCCTTCTTTCTGTCTTAATCCACTCAGGTAGCTTAATAGAGTATCTTTTTTTTTTTTTTTGGTTTTTGGGTCACACCCGGTGATGCTCAGGGGTTACTCCTGGCTATGCACTCAGAAGTCGCTCCTGGCTTGGGGGACTATATGGGAAACCGGGGGATGGAACCACGGTCCTTCCTAGGCTAGCGCAGGCAGGCACCTTACCTCCAGCGCCACCGCCTGGCTCCCTAATAGAGTATCTTAGACTGGATAATATGTGGACCATAGGCATTCATTTCTTAGAGAATGAAGTTGGAAAGTCTAAGATCAAGGTGCTAACAAGTTAATATCTAGAAAAGATAAGTGTTCTGATTCATAGATGAAACAGCATAAGGTGTAAGAAACTCAGGACCTCTCTGGGACCTCTTTTTATGATTTTACTAATTTCATTTGAAAGGACTCCATTTCATTTTATAAGCACCTCTCAAAGGCCATGCCTCCTAAACCATTAGCTGTAAAGGAGAAAAACATTTTTGTTTGAGTGTTATCCAACTATGCAAATCAATTTATCTGTACTTTCCAGTTGTTTATATTTTCATTATAGAGAGAATCCATCTTCAGTTAACTTCTTTTAGAAAATTGTTAAGATTATTTGCAAGATTCTTAGTGATACTCTGATTAGACTTTTCTTGGTTGAATAAATCTCCAATATGATACATATGAGATATTTATATGTAAGTAAATATGAACTACTTCAGGTCAGAAGCAAATAAGCATTTATTTATTTATTTATTTATTTATTTATTTATTTATTTATTTTTGGTTTTGGGGTCACACCTGGCAGTGCTCAGGGGTTACTCCTGGTTTTACACTCAGAAATCACTCCTGGAAGGCTTGGGGGACAATATGGGATGCCAGATTCGAACCACCATCCTTCTGCATGCAAGGCAAATGCCCTACCTCCATCATCCATGCTATCTCTTCGGTCCCTAATTTTTAAAATGTTTTAAAATTATTTAAAGAAAATGTATCACATAGTTGACATAACTGATCATAATATATTTGTTTCAGGATGACAGAAAGTAAAGTTATTAAGATATAGAAAGAGAATAGAGAATTAAAAAAATGAAAAAAGAAAGGGAGAGAGCTCTCTAGCAGTTAATTTTTGAAAATTGTTGGATCACCAATAATATCGTTAATACAATAACTGAAGGTTTAGTATGCTCCCTTTTTTTTCCTTTAGAGATGGGAGATACACTAAAAAGAAAAAAAGGAAAAGAAAAAAGATGTGTTTATGTTGGTGTGGCAGTTGTCTTTTGCATATCCACAGCAAAATATGGAAGACATTGGAAAGAGAAATCTTTGACCTAAAAAACAGGAGATTTTACCCCTGAAGTATTTTGGCATAAGACCAACTTAAGGCTCGAGACAACTCGATTGTCCCATCCCCTAGTCATTCTCGGTTGGTCAGCTCTTCAGTCTCACAGTTGTTGTTGTCAGGTTTCTGTAGTTACCTGGTTTCTGTACAGTTCCTGGGCCGAAGACCAGGTGGTGTGTAGTGTCTTCTGGTTCCATCTCACCATCAGTTAGCATTGCAGAGAATCTTGCCTGAAAAGCAGACTATTGCTGTTATCACCCAAAGAACTGTCTTTGGAGTAAATCAGTGCCATGGCGGTATTTGGGCCTTCCTTGGTAGAATTTATGTTACTGGTGCTGGTGAGGCAAACCATGTTTCTTTCCATAGGTGGTATCCTTGGTTCAGGGATTAATGGTCAAAGTCATATTTTATTTGTTACTAGATTATATCCTCAGGACGGGAACCGTAAATATGGATCCTAGGAAATGCCATGGCTTAGATATTCCCTCCAAAACTGTCCAGAAATTTAAAAAATAAATGCACCTTTAGGCTCTAGCCTTAACTTAAACTTCTAATCACAGAATCAGATTGTCTTCTAAGAACTAGAATAGGAGACCCAGTTTTCAGAAAACATAAAATTCTCCAAAGTTGATGAAAAGTCTGCAGATTTTATCTCATAATAGAATTTCACTTTTCTGAAAAAGAGACAGGGGATATGGAAAACTTAGCTTGTCACGTTCTTCTTTTCATGGCTACTAGTTCCCAGAAGAGATTATTCTGGTCTGGTGCCTTAGTCTGGGCCTGGGATGGGCGCGGGGAGTTGTGGAAGACTATCATCAAACGTGGCCCAGGAACTGACTTGGTATTTGCATTCTCCCTGGGTAGGTTCAGTTCTCTCAGCATCTAAGTGCACATTTTGTTTCCCAGTGGTGACAACAGGATGTTCTTCTCCCTGCCCCCATTCGATTGATCTGGCCTCTAGCCAATTCCCAAATTAAACATTTGTTTGCCAAACATGCACAGCTGTAACTGGCCCGTTGTTGTCTTGTTGCATGCCACCTTCTAGTTCATTTTTCCAAAGAAGGAGAGGAGCTGAGGACAAAGGACAGACAAAAATTGAGGGACTTTTTCCATCCTGAACTACTTTCAGACCTACTCTAAGACCTCTAAAGGATACTGCAACTATGCTTATGAATGGATAGCATGCATGTTCAAGACAGAACTGTATGTTTGTTTTTTGGATAGGGAAGTTAATTATGGTAGACTGGTCAAACTATCCTGCTTATGACAGCTCTCTAGGAAAGGAGAAGAAAAAATTCCTTCAGAAGGATAATTGAGAACTAAGAAATTAGTCACCCCTAGATTTTGCTGCTTATTCTTTGAGAAAAAGAAGGCAAAAAGTTGAAGTTTGACAGAATATACAACTGCTGGAAAGTTTTCTTACAGCTGTAGCTGTACCAGCTACCCAAGGTCATTTCTTCTTATCTTATAATCCATTGTTTTCTAAGAGAAATTTCATAAAAGGAAGTCTTTTTAATAGCCCATCTGAAGCTAGTATGATGAAAATAATAACAGTTCTTGTTTGAAAGTTATTCTTTTTCTGCTTCTAGGACAACCAAGGGAATAAGATAACACAATGTACAGTAGACTAGAGATTATGATTGCCAAGGCCAAGTGAGATATGCAGGCCCAGCAGTTGAGTAGCATCTCACCCAGGATCAAAACCAGCAAGTTTTCTTTAATGGGAATTTTCTGGAGTAGAATCAACATCATATTATAAAGGGCCACTTTTACATTTCACCAAATGCTTTCATGCTCTTGAAGTTTATGACATCAATTCTACTTTCATTCTCTGTCTTCAGGTTCTGCTTATTTGTTTTACTATTCTCTCTAGGTTCAACATTGCTTATGGTTTCTTTCTTCAATAGAAGATTGTTTTGGGGTGGGGGAAAATGAAAAAAAAATAAAAAGAGCCTTGTAGAAAACTAAAAAATAATCATCTGGACAGAGATTTATTTTTTAATATCTCTAATATTTTATGACATGAAGAAATAAAGGCTACTATGAGAATTCCCAAACTTTGGTGATTGTAGTCCACCCTTTCTAGATGGACAGTAATTTTTAAGCTTCTTTCTGCTCTGGGCACAGGGGTGGGGTGGGAGATGAATTGCTAATACTGTGGCAATCTTGTATAAATCCTATTTGCATTTCCTCTGAAGGAGGAATGTTTACAGGAATGGATAGCGTTCATAAATGGACAGGTACTGTAAACTAAATGATTTAAAGGAAAGAGAATCTACTTTCCCAAAGTTAGAATGAGTTGGGTCCATGGTAGCAGACTCATCAACTTAAGATGCTTTCCAAAATTTGTGTTGTAACTAGTGAAACTTTCTATCCTGTAGTTCACAGTTCTTAGAGAGCTGAGATATTTTTCCTTCCTGTTGAACCAGACTAGTCTTGTAAAGCCCGAGTCTGCTATTATATGAATTATTTACCCAGACTCTCTGAGAATGACTGAAACTCCAGTGATTTTTCCCATTCACAAAAGATGACTCATTGAAAATTCATCCTAGATTTTCTTGCCCAAATATCTCTGCTCAGAACTTCCCACCTGTTGGAAATTATATTCTTCAGTCAACTCTATACTAGTTGAATTCTGATCCACTATTCAACTGAAATCTTACCCTTCTGCAATAACAATTGAGGCCCTTCTAAATGTATATAAGCCTGATCTTTGGTACCATCAAGTTTATCCTGACTTCTTAAATTTGGATTAATGATGTGCATGTTATCATCTCATTGTTAAAAAAAAACAGCTTCCTGAGAGTAGTTTCCACAGAAAACTTTTTATCTTAAAAACGGTTTTTATCTTATTTTCATCTTATACCAAAAATAATTAATATTTGTTAAATTAAATTTAAAATAATATTTCTAATGGTAATATAGATAAATTAAAATATAATGCTCAAAAATTTAAAGAACCAAAAGCGTAATAAGGAAGATTCAGAAAACACAGACTAAGCTTCCTATATTTTCCAAAATATCTTTTAGGGGAGTATAGACTGACCATCTAACTAAAGATTATCCCACACTCTCTCCTTTATGATAAGATTATGCATAATAACCATAGGGTCTGAGCACCAAGATAGTAACTGGTACCTGTGTAGTAATCATAATGATAAAATGCTAAGAGGCCACACTTAGTGGATGTCTTATTCTGAAAAACATGAATTGATGCATGAAATAGCATATTCTTATGCTTTTTATGTGTGCTATGTAATGGAGGTTTTACAGACAAGGGTAAACCAGAAATGTTAAGGAGTTGGCTACTTGCTATACATAAATACTTTTGAAACCAGAAAAAGGCACTGAGTTGAAACAATAAAAAATATCATTTTTTCCTTCTTCAGAGAATTCTCCTGGGTACATTTACCATATAGTATCTACTAACTTTCTGTGTTACATTTGTGGTAAGGGAGTCATGTTTCAGATTTTCCAATGACTAACAGGAGAGAAAATGCACTGCCAACCAACATTTTATAAAATTAATCAACCAAGAAAATTGATAAAAATTATCCTTAAGTGAAGATAAGAAAATAATCTATGATCTTCCCTACTTTTAAAATTTAGATCATTATGTTTATATCTGATCAAATATATCTGATCAAAATTGAAAATAAGATTGAGCATATTCTATGGGGGGAGGGGCTTGGAGGCTTGGATGTAGAGGATCAAACCACACATATCTCTACTTAGTGCTTATACCCAACTTTGATGTCAGGAATTATTCTAGTGGTGTTCAGAGGACACTATTTTTGATGTCAAGGATAGAAATTGAAAATGTCACATGCAAAGCAGCTGCTTTAAGCACATACTGTATCTTTGGTTGCAGTGTCAGAGCTAAATTCTGACTGAGGGATTCTCCTGGTTGTGCTCAAGAAACTATGTAAAGCCAAAGGTCAAATTCGGCTTGGCTGTGAGAATGACAAGTACCTTACTCTCTCTACACTCTCTATAACCAAAAGGCCATCCATTTGTCTTTAGCAAACAAATATTGTGATAAAGGGAAATACTCTCATAATTTTACATTCCAGAACCATATTACTCAAAGTAAACCAAAAATAGGTCATTATGGGCACACTAATAACACAAGGATAAAACGTCAAAAGAAGAGAGGTAAAGGCATATTAGAATGTACCTAGATAAAATTTGGAAAATAATCCTAGAATTCAAACTTTACAGGAAAATATGACTGGAGATTTTTAGGAAAATTTTACTTGCTGAAAGACTATGCTCCATCCTAGGATCTGAGCAAAAACCAAAAACCAAGCTCACTAATTACATAAGAATGACTAAAACAACTGTGACTGAGCAGAACTTCTGGAACCATAAAGAAAGACTCTATCCTAGACTTCGTCCTAATTACAGAGAACTGATTTTGACAGCCACACTGAGCAGAACATTTCATGGCAACATAAAAAGACCTTGGGGTTCGACAATGAGCATGTTCGGAGCCTGTAGCTGTCTCATGATAGCTTTAAGGGTGGAGAAATCCTGCATCTTCTAAGCCAGTGCTTCACAATTATTTTTCTGTCATGCCCCCTAGGAAGAAGAAAACATTTTGAGCCCCCCATATGCAAACTATAAATAGTATCTTTATTAAAAAAAAAACTTTAACCTGCAAAACAAAAATATATCAAATAATTTGAGGTGACTTTTAATCAGAGGTGACTTCTAGATTAATTCTCCAATGGGCACGTTTTGCAATGCATAGCTTTTCAAAGCAGGGTTTAAAGCAGGACACTGCAACTCTCAGCTCCAGAGGCATACAGAGACATAAACAACACAGGGCTTAGCTTGTTATGACATAGTTTGCTGAGGTCAAATGCACACCCCTTTACAGAGCCTCTTGCCCCCCCAGTGGGGGCGTGCCCCACTATTTGAGAAGCACTGTCCTAAACTAAGGAAATTCCCTTTCTATCCCCAGCACTTATTGTGCCTATGCAAAAAAAAGTAAAAAAATCCTTGCCAAATCAGCACAGCAGCCCCCTTCCTTTTATTTTCTTCATCTTGGTATTATTGTTTACTTGCATTTTCTTTTTACCAATGGAAGAGGAACAGAAGTTCTGGCATGTGGAATCATCTGAGACCAACTGCAGCCCCTCCAGTTTGTGTATGCATAGAGGAGGAGTTTCTCTCCTCCCCACTGCCCCAGGGCCAGAGTTACCAGACCTGGCCCTGAAGACTAGTCTGGTGTGGGGGGATCTCAGACCCTGATCAGCCCAGGGGGTCTTAGGCTAGCTGTCTTGCACGGAGTCCCTGACATACCAGTGGAGTTCTTGCATTTTTAATTGTTGTTGTGTTTTAGTTGTTGCTTGCTATGGCAATTTTTTCTTTTTCTTTCTTATTTTAAATTTATATTTATAGCTCTAGATGAGCTCCTCCCAGTTATTTTTTTCCTAACTGAACCACAGAACTTGCATAATCTTGTTCTGCCACAAAAATTGAGGGGAAAAATAGTGGATTGCATCAGGAGCAAACAATCATATAAACATTGAGTGAAAATAAAAATTGATCAGACCTAAGGACCAAACCCAAAGTCAATGACAACAGAATCAAAATAACCCAATCTACAACAAGTTATACACAAAGGGGACCTGTTACACTAGCAGTCCAGGAGGCAGAGGGATTGGGGTGGTATGTAATGCATGCTGGGAACAGAAGTGCAGAGGGGACAATATTGTTGGTGAGGATGGTACCTTAAATATAACATTGAAAGACTTGTAATTCACATTGGTCACTATAAAAATATTTTTAAAAAATTTACTTGCTTGCAAACCCATAGATTTTTATACTAGTTTAGGCATAATCCATGTCGATGGGGAGGATTCAAGGATTTTTTGTAGAACTCACAGAATTCTCAAGAAGGTACCCTCACCATTTCACAAAAAAGCTTCCTAAATTTTCATTTCCACTCTCCTTTCCATCCAATGCTGGCACAACACAAAAATTAAGGTGAACTAAGAAGTTATTATCTGTATATTTCAAACCATTGGTTTTGTATAAACCTAGTAGAACTGTATTTTAGCATGCATGGCCAAAACAACCATTTCCTCTACTCTTGGAGTTACTACCGATTATTTGTGCTTCTAGAAGACTAGGGAAGGAGAACGATGCAGAAGAAGAGAAATGTTTTGTTTGTAAAAAGTTTGTGTATACTGAGTATCATTTAATGAAGCTATGAAGACGCAAGGTGTATAACTTTGCAGCAAGTTCTTTCATCCTTTAGCAAAATAATTGCCTTATGAGAATGTTTATAATGCTTATAAACCAGAATTCTTCTGGTTTCACTTAGATGATGTATTTTGTACAATTGAAATATTGAAAAGAAAATGCCAGTTTAAGAACAGTGAAATAGCTCAAAGGTCTCGAACTTTGCAGGCAGGAGGCGCTGTTGTGATTCTCAGAACCACTAGCAGAACCAAGGACAACATGTGTGACTTAAAAATCAAAATAATAACAAGAATCAATTTCTTTGCATTTGATAAATATTCCTGGAAGAAAGCTTTTCAATCTTTCCCACATCAGGTCTTTCAAGATTCTCTCTTTAACTCCACCTTTTCAAAATTCTCTCTTTAACTCACCATTGGATAATTCAACAACTGTTCTTCCATTTCTAAAGTATTTCACCATAGGTAAGACAGACACCAAAGTGAATAAAACAGCTTCTGACTATTGACAATTTCCTAGACAGATACAAAAGTTCTATTTCCAAAAAATGTCAACATAATAAGCAGTAAGACAAATGTCTGTATTTGGAGAGGTTTTTGTAGTTTGCAGTTACAACCATCTGCTTATAGCTAAATGCTCTCTCAGACTTATTTTTGCTTCCATTTATATTGAGTCATTGTGACTTATAATACTGTTAATGATGGTTTCCCTTCATACATATTCAATTCCAAAACCTACCCACCAGCAGAATGCTTGCTTCCATATACCATTGTTTCAGTAACCCCTCCCACTCTTCTCCCCTGGTAAACTCAGTTCTTTTTTCTTTCCTTTCAATTGTTTTCAGTTTCCTTGAAAACAGTATCTATTCTCTTGCCTACTCTTTGTTTTTTAGATAAGGGACTAAGTAAGTCTAAATTGAAATGATTCTAAACAATTATTTAAAATGCAATCACTTTCTCAGTGACTTTTTATGCATTTCTTAGAGTTCAGATTCTAAAGTCATAGAAAAAGAGAAGTCTTTAAATTCAGGTTGTTAAGAAGATAATCGAGCATTATCATTGTACCTTCTCTGAAAGATCACACTTCTCTTTTGAAATTTGTGGGGTTTTAATTTTGTGGTACAATTTATTGACTACTCATTACTATGATGTTGTTCAAGTGGCAAAGAGCATGTGCAGCATTTTACGTGATCTTAAAGACTATCCACTGTAAATCAGAAAGGGGCACAAATGTTATAGTTGCTGTTTAATGATGTATGAAAAGCTACCTGGTAAAGTGCACCATTAAGAAAAGCTGAAACCAGCTCTGAACAATGACCTGATGATATATTGAGACCTTGTGACTGAGGCTACATCTCCTAACTTGGAGAGTGATGAGTGCCAAGTGCCCTTGCATTGTGCAGAAACTGAGGGAATTACACAGTGAGGACTGGAGGGAACACTGCTTTAGGAAAATGAGGCAAATTATGAGATAATGAAGATTAGCACTTGAATATGTTTGTGAAACCTCTGGCCATCTAGTTTTGCTATAGTTTATTTTAAACTTCCTTTATTGTTAATCTGCTAAAACAAACCTTCAAACTGAAAACAAACAAAAGCTTTAGTCAACAAAAGTCATGTATACTACTAATTAGAGAGACATATGAGAAGCAAGTCTTAATATTCTTAAAGAACTGCCCAAAGCAAAAATACTGTTTTTTACTTTGCAAACTGAAGCAATTGCAATCATATCTTTGATTAAAATGTTCAGTACAGTATTAGACGTAAAATTATTGGTACCTTGTTAATGGGCTACTTCTAATTTAGAAATCACAAATTTTCTCCTAGGGAAATTTTATTCATATAAAATTATTATAAAGAATTATACAGGTTTGCATCTACTTATTTAAGAAAAATGTATTCTTTTGTTATTCATATCTAAATAATCATGTTTTCTGTTCTGTGATTCATGATTTTTGTGTCTTTAATATAGAATACAAAAGGTCTTTCAAGACTCATAAACAACCAAATTTTTGTTTTTCTCTACACTTTATTCAGTCACCGGTATATTTAGAATTAAATAAAAACGATATTATTTTACTGTTCATACCTAACTTTGAACCATATTGTTAATGCAAGATATGTTGGAAAGTAGCTAAAGGATATCAAAGAATATGCAATACCAGGTAATCAAAAGACTTGCATTATCTCAACCTTTAAATTAATTGGCTGTTTTTAAATGTAGAATTGAGTGAATAGCCCTTGAAGGAAGTGCTTTATACCTACAAATTAGACAGATAGCAGTCTGTCCAGTTCATCAAACAAGTTCTATGTTAATAGATTAAAAACATCTATGCTTACTTCCTGTGCAGTAGCTAGTTCAGAATCAATTTTATACAATTTGAGGTTGGGGGAACTGGGGCATACCCAGATGTGCTTAGGCTTATTCCTGGCTCTGTATTCAAAGATCAATTCCGTTTGGGGGGGGGGGGTCAGGACTATAAAAGATAACAATAATGGAACCCAAGTTAGCCTTGTGCAAGGCAAGCACCCTATCTACTCTACTATCTCTCTTGTCCCTATTTATATGATTTCTTCTTTTTCTTTTTTATATATGATTTCTAAGGATTGTAATGGGAGTTAAAACTAGTGATCAATTTGTTCTTGTGAATAAATGCAACTGTAAATTATAATCCATGTGTAAATTACATTAGGATCCTATAACCCGACTCTTTAAGTTTCACAGGGCACCTTTTCTAGTATTCTTACATTTTCTACTAATGTAAAATTGGAAGAGGAAATAGTTTATTGTTCCTTATTCATCATGTATTTTATGTTTCCTAATTGACACAGGAGTCAAAGAGAGAGAGAGAGAGAGAGAGAGAGAGAGAGAGAGAGAGAGAGGTCAGAGACAGACAGATGTGAAAGTTATATTTAACTAACTAACTGCAAAGTTTCTATTAAGTATATATTTACTTAATCCAGTGGTTTACAGTGCTGATAATGGTGATTTCTGATTATCAATAGTTCTCCATATATGAAATTGTCACACTTACAGCATAGTGTCTATTATTCTCAGAACACTGCGTGATTTTTTTAATGAACATTATATATGCTGTTGCACAAGAAATTTCAAGAAGGTATTTTCCAAGTACTCTAGTACATGAAATATCAAATTTAATTGTAGCCTCCAAGTGTCCCAAGTTATAAGCTATTGCTTTGGGGGATAATTCTGGAGGATAAATTCCTATCCATATTCTGCACAGTATCTTTTTCAATTATCACTTTAGTAAGTGAAATTAACTACACAGCAATGCTTTCTTCTCTCCCAGTTTATTTCTCAACACAAATTTTGTAAAGTATTATGCTTTTTTGATTACATGTTTGTTTACATTTATTGTGATTTTCAAATGCTATATGAAGATGCTCCAGGCATTCCCTATTTTTTGCACTTTACTTTTCTTAAAAAAGAAAAAAGAAAGAAAAAAAGCACCATGAGACTATGGGGAAAGCTCCCTAACATCACAGGCCTGAGCAGTACTATATTGTTGGAAGAACATTTAACATCTAGCCTTGTTAGACAAGTATCCCCAAGGGTGATCCTCAGATGCCCTGAGCACTTCTTTAAAATGCCTTATCCTCTATCCCAAAGCTACAACAAATAACAACCACAAACACACACACACACACACACACACACACACACACACACACACACCACTTATCAAAGTGGACCCTGTGCTAAGTGCTTTGTTGTAGCATCTAATTAAATAAATTTTCTCAATAACTCACTAGGTGTGATATTCTTTTTCTATGTTATAGATGGGTAAAACGAAGACTCAGCAATCCTAAGCAAATTGTTTAGTCATAAATCTGCATAGCAAAATCCCAATCTGGTGGCTCTGATAACAAAAAATCATTGTGTAGGTCTGGGGATGAAGCTCTGAAATAGAACCTTGCATGTGTGATGCCTTAGAATCAATCTCTGATACTGCAAAACTAAATTAATTAATTCAATAAAATAGTACATATTTTAATAAAAACTAATAAATTATTTCTTTACACACCTGCATATTCCTAAAAGAATAATTTGCTGTAGTTCTTAAATCTTTTTTATTAATATCTTTATTTAAATACCTTGATTACAAATATAATTGTAGTTGAGTTTCAGTCATGTAAAGAACACTCAATCTTTGTCTTTTACTGGGGCATTGGGGGATGGGAGTGGGGCACAATTGGCTATGTTTAGGGCCTTCTCCTGGCTCTGTTCTCAGGAATTACTCCTGGTGGGGCTGGGGGCACCATTAAGTTTTAATTTGTGAACTGAATGCTTTTTATTTTTTATATTTCACAAAGTAGTAAAACTCCCTTGGCTTCCTACAAATATCCAAAGCACTTAATATCACAAACATATGCTTGTCAGAAAGGCCTAACGACATTCAGTCCTCTATATGCTACCCAAAGGCACAGTAAGATCTTGCAATAGGCAAGTCTTTGTGATGTGAACATTGAAGGTACAAATGTGATCCACATCAGCTGACCAGTAAAGGCTCAAAATCAAGCAGTAGTTAAAGTTTACAATTCCCTGAGAATGGTTGGTCAAAAGCTGGCAAAGGTGGTCACTGAACCAACTTACACAGCACATTGTTTATGATAATATCCTGCCTTACCTCTCTGAATTCATCCTTGAGAAAATCCCATTCAGAGTTCGAAAGAATCATAGTATTGTTATTCTTGTTATCTTCATTTTATGAATGAAAAAACTTGGGCTAGCAAGATTACTTATCTATATAATAATGATTACTAAATGACTAAGGAAGGTGGTAACTAAACTTTGAACAAGTCTAGAGATAGTGAAGTCAGTTGTTTCTATGATTGATGAATGATGAATGTCTTTGATTGTTTTAGGTGTTTAGAGATGGGAATGGGAAGGCAGACTGAAACTAGGAATTATTTCTATGTTATGTTTCTGACATATTGCCTAAGAGATCTTAGATGAAAAAGATCTGACCTAGATTCCAGTAATGTATTATTTCTCATCTTAAATATATATTCTCTTCATAGTTAATTTGTAAGTTGCCTTTTCACAATAAACTTTACCCATGCAACAAATATCCCCTTTGATAACAATTTTGAGCTTTTTTCAATATCTACTTATTTATAAGTTTCATACTTAAATTACATATAAGCATATACAAAATTAATTCTAAAGAAGAAAGTAATTATACTTAGTTAAGCATTTAATATTTTCATATTTCTTTCTAGTGAGTAATCATAAAAATTATTTCTTGTGTAAATAAATTAGAAGAAGCTATTCTATATTGCCAGTTTTTGATCTGCACTTCCTTAAACTGGTTATATAATTTTTTAGAGTTTGTATAGAAACTTAAATTCTATAATTTCAAATTTTTCTTTCCTGATACTATATCTTTAACCCCCAATAAAATGTTTCTCAAAGCAACCTGAATAGATAAGTAATCTTGCTAGCCCAAGTGATCTCATTCATAAAATGAAGATAACAAGAATAACAATAAAGAAATTCTATTGGGTTAGGGTTTAATTTCATTAGATTAAAGTTTCACAATGTATTTCTGAAATCAAACTGATATAAAATATTTAAAATATACTCTTTATTGATATATTTATTATATTAGACCCAAATAACTACAACTACTGGCCAGGGGCAAATTCTGCTTTCTACACGAAGTCCCAGTAGCTCAGTGCCAAACTCTTGAGCTTCCAATGGAAACATCGAGCTCCATAACTGAACTCAAATAATGTGTACAGCTACAGCTTCTCATGTGGGACCAGAGTCTGAGCTGAAAATTGAGACATTTTTAGAATGAGGATGGGCTGAGCCCCCTCTACAAATAAGCCTACACCAAAAAAAGACAAAAACAAAAAAATCCAGCAGCCTTCCTTTACCCTCACCCACTCTCTTTTTGGCAAGAAAACATCCTAGTTATTCTACCAAGTCCAAAGGAAAATAATATTCTGCCAACTCTTCTCAGGTAGTCTGGTCCAGGCTGATACCTCTAGGGCATTTTAATAATAGGCAGGGCAGATTTCTCTTTCTATATGAAGAAACAGCATCCCAGCACCATATTCTATACCCTCAGACAGAGATGGGCCAGCTCCACAACTTAACCTTTTTAAATTGCCAAGTCACGAGCCGGCATGGTAGCGCCCTAGGTAAGGTGCCTGCCTTGCCTGCGCTAGCCTAGGATAGACCTAGGTTCGATCCCCGGCATCCCATATGGTCCCCCAAGCCAGGCAAGATTTCTGCGCTCATAGCCAGGAGTAACCCCTGAGCGTCACCAGGTGTGGCCCAAAAGCCACCCCAAAAAATAATAAAATAAGATCAAAAAATAAATTGCCAAGTCACAAAATTTGTCTCAGATTTATAGATCCTGGACTGTGTGGACACCTCAAAGTTTCATAATAGTGTCAGCTCAGTAGAATCAAAGACAATCTGATGGAAAATTTACATAGAAATCTAACAAGCTCAATTAATCTAAATCTACCCAGGTAGTTTAGCCTAAAAGAGAAGGCCAAATTAAGCTAGCACCAACTACAGCTCAGTAAGACACGAATGCTAGTAATGTCTTGGAGAGATAGGCGAATTATTTCAAGTTGACCCTTGTTGATCTAAGTTTTATAATTTCATTTGTCTTTGCGTTGTAACAAATAATATGAAGTAAAATTTTGTGCCTGCAGACAGTTGAGTGGAAAACAGCACACTGATTAAGAAAAATTCATATTGGAGGTGAGATTAGTGTTTAAATGATTAATCCCTGAAACAACTGTAGTATGAAGCACTTGATAAATCAAGTGTTATAGAAAAAATTAAAATGCATTTCTGATGGAAGTTGTAGAGAGGAGAGCAGGTAGGGTGTTTGTCTTGAAATCTGGGTTCAATCCTCAGTACCCCAGATGGTCTCTTAAGTACTGCCAGGAGTAATGCCTTAGTGCAGAGCTAGGAGTAAGTTTTGAATTTTCTGGTGTGTCAAAATAAATAAATAAATAAATAAAAGTTCCAATACATGGGCATTTTAATGAGCTAATAGCCAATAATT
This sequence comes from Crocidura indochinensis, assembly GCA_004027635.1. Taxonomy (NCBI): domain Eukaryota; kingdom Metazoa; phylum Chordata; class Mammalia; order Eulipotyphla; family Soricidae; genus Crocidura; species Crocidura indochinensis. The sequence goes on along the minus strand of PVKC010000091.1, from coordinate 63,794 downwards.
ATTTAACAGCCTATTTCTCTGAAGGTTTTAGACTTTATTGGAGTTTTTATAAATAACTTTAGGAATCATCTAAGATGATTAGATGAGATCAGGAAGAGCATTTTTTAAAGAAAATATCAAAATTTCATTCTCTGATCCTATTGGAAGACCTATCTTATTATAACTGGGTCACATATCGATACTTTCCTTTTAGGGCAATGTCTTTTCAGGGTTAGGTAAATTAGCTCTAAGCCTTACTCAAAATAGGCAGGAGGACCCCAGGCCACAATTGTAAAACTCTGGTTGTAATCCCTATTCTGCTCTTTACAAACAGTATGCATTTAGGTAAGTAAATATATTTGTTTTGGGGCCACCCAGCAATAATCAGGTCTTGTTCCTTTCTATGCATTTAGGGATTGCTCCTGGAGATGTTCTGGAGAAATATGGAATGCAGAAGATCAAACCAATGTCAGCTACATACAACACAAGCATCATGCTCACTATCATCACCTGGTCCCGTGGTAAGTGACTTTGTAGACCTCAGTTCAGAAACTCTTTGTGAAAGTAAAGGACTGTATGATGTCACCTGGAATAGTTGTAGTTGCCTCAGTAGAATAGTTGTATGTTCTGTGCTTTCATTACTATGGCTCTGTTTGCTGAAAGGTCTAGGGACAAGTTCTAAGTGAATTATAATCTTATTTTTGTATAAGCTTGTGTGGGGCTCATGCCAATTGGCTTCACCCTTAAGTTGGAGTTTAATCTCACAAGCAATTTCCACTTTATTCAATGAATCTCTTGAATGATGCACATGTATCTCTACATAGGATTTTTTAAAGCCTTCCCCGCAGGCAAGTTCCGGTCTGCCTGCCTAGCCCTGAATTAAGTTAATAATTAGCCACATGGAATTATGAGACTAGAAATAAATCCATGAAAGACTTTCTATTTCCTTATGTGCACACTTGCTTTTCTAAAGGAAATTCTCTTATTTTTAGTATACATTTCTTTAAGCACCAATTGAATACCTTCCTCGTAATTCAAAGACAACATTTAAAAATCACAGTCCCTATGATCCAACAGAAATTGAGTTGACCATACCCAACTTCTCGCTTTACATTTGAACCTCTTGTGCACAACTTATATCTGAGTTCAATCTTTTTTACACACTGCTATCCTTCCCTGAATGTGCCATTGCATCTTCATCTTTATTTGTCCACATACTTGTTTGTGGTTTTTAAAAATATTATCACTCTGTTAAACAGATATTTAGAATCTCTAAAATAGGCAACTAGATTCTCTTAGTTTTAGAATCTAAACACCTTAAGATTGCTAATTACTAGATAATGTGTTTTTGAATTGCAGTTCCCATGCTGTACTTTTCCTTAGAAATTTGTAATACATTTAACTAAAGGCCTACTTGTGACATTCCTCTGATAAACCTATGAATTTTACCAAAGTGTACTACACAATATTCTTTGAGTTGTTTTACACCAAGCTACAGTTTATTCTTCCTTCCAAACCAGGAGTTTCAAGAAGCCTCCCTTACATAGTTCATTTGACATGATTTGATGTTGCAGTTTAACTTTTACTAAGTGAGTATTTTGAAGATTAATAATAAAAAGGATTACTAAGATAATTGAAGGAGCTTCAAAACACTGGGAAGGCCCTGAAGGGAAACCAGAGAACTTCCAGCTATAAGATGATAATTAAGTACAACATCTGTGCCATGAAAGAAGTTGCCTGTGTCATTTTCCACATTTAAGAGAGAGGAAGGTTGAAGAATGTGTCTGTAGGTTCGGACATATATGTTTCCATACATGCAGCCATCATGTAACTGCAATAGAGATTCTTGTTAATTTATATACATTGGTAACTGTAGCCATCAGTAGAAGTTTGTCTCTTATTGTTAATCATAACCAAAGTTGGTACGTGCTCTACATAAATGCTACACTAGAATTAGGTCCCCGAGACCTAAATTATGGACATAACTTTTTTTTAGTAAACAGAGAAAGTCTAGTTTAGAATTGAGTTATAAAATTGTAATGGAGAGAAAACTTGGTATCAACTATTATTTACTGAGTCTCTGCCATACTATAATCCCACCAAAATATATTTAAGTGGATAAATTTGGATCATACCTAGATCCAGAGTTGCTCTAATGATAGAAAAAGTTAGTTCACTTGCCTTGCCCTCGTTAATGGCAATAATTATTTTTTATTTTTTTCATATTCAGAAAAGTCAATAAGGTTGCAGTCATCCAATGTGTGATATCTTTTTTTCCTCAACCTGAAACCTGCAATATCTCATGCACAGAAAATAATGACATTGCTGTTGAATTTCTAATACATTGCATATTACTTAATTCATTCACATATAATATCATCTTTAATATTCAAATGCTACTTTTGATGTAAGTATTAATAAACTCTGAAACAAGCTGTCACATGACCCAGAAATTTTACTTTTGGATATTTATATCCTGGGAAGAAAACAGTCATTCAAAAGTACTTATTGTGCACCACTGTTCATCGAAGCACCCAGTATTATAACTGAGTCTTGGAATCAACCTAGATGCCCAACAACAGATGAGTGAATTGTGAAGATATGGTACATATATACAACAAAATACTATAGCTGTAAGGAATGACGAGATTCTACAATTCACTGAAGCATGGGAGAAATTGAAAGATATTATATTAAATTAAGTAAGTCAGAAGAAGGAGAAATACAGGATGAATACTAATATGAAGTATTTAGAATAACTGCATAAAGAAATGCAATGGTTTAAATAGTTGTTTTAAACACTCTTGGACCCAGAGTATAATGAGCGAAAGAAAAAACATTTAGAGGAGGAGGAGAAAAACAGATGTGAAATAACAGAGAACAAAGACCAAGGGAACTCATTTAAATTGGTGGTGTTAAAGTAAGGACAGAACTAATTATCCAAGCCACACACAGATTCAACAACAATGAAAGTATGAGACGCAAACTTAGCAACCAAACTTAAGAAAGGTTAATTCCTGATAATGATAGCAGGCTGAGGTGATGGTGTTGGTAGCATGGCATGGACTTCGGGAACATTGGTGGAGGGAAGTTGACAAGTGTGGTAGGATTGGTGCTGAAATATTGATTGTATAAAACTTAGCTATAAATAACGTTATAAATCACAAGGTTTTATATTAAAAAATTTTTTTTGGTTTTTGGGCCACACCCTGTGACGCTCTGGCTATGCGCTCAGAAGTCGCTCCTGGCTTGGGGGACCATATGGGACGCCCGGTGATTGAACTGTGGTCCGTCCTAGGCTAGCGCTGGCAAGGCAGACACCTTACCTCTAGCACCACCGAGCCGGCCCCTCATATTAAATTTTTTTTAAAGAGAAATAAAATATTGACACTGGGACACAAAGTCTGAGGTGTTAGCCAAAGTCGCAGCTCAGCTCACTTTCCCAGTCTGTCTGAGATTGGGCTCTTTTCACTTCAAATGGTCCTGCTAGTGGAGGAGTGAGATATAAACACCATAAGACTTTTCTTCTCTTTTAAATGCTTTTTTCTACCTGTCATCTTCCTAATTTTCCTGATTTCAGAAATCACTAGTACCCAGTTAATTCTTAATCTCCAATCATTTCTGATTTTGGAGACTGGAGAAATAGTACAGGGAGTAGGGTCTTGCCTTGCAGGTAGCAACCTGGATTCAATCTCTCCCAAACCCCATCAGGAGTGATTAATGAGCACAAAGTCTGAAGTAAACCCCAAGCACTGCCAGTTGTGGCCCAAGCCAAAACAAGAGAGACCATTTCTAATTTCTATTCAGTATTTCTTTGAATACTGAATTTTACAGTTTTGGGGGGTCATTTTTATGATTGTTTAATGCCATCTATCTCTTAAATTACAACACAGTAACTTGCATATACTTTATCTTTCATTCTAAATTATGAATAATTCTTTTACCAGACAATCAAAATAGTCTTCTATATTTACTCTGTTTTACCTGCAATCAATTCATACCAGCAACCAGAGAAATTGCTATAAAATAAAATTTGTAGTGGGGGATAAAATTTTATTTATAAAAGTAATAGCCTATTTATTTAAAGTTAATAAATAAGTTAATTATTTTATAAAATAAAAAAGGTGGCAGGCAGAGATGTGATGGGGATAAGAGAAATATGGAGCACTGGTGATGGGAGTTGACACTGGTGGTAGGACTGATGTTGAAATATTATATACTGGGGGCCAGGCGGTGGCGCTGGAGGTAAGGTAGGCACCTAGGTTAGCCTTGCCTGCGCTAACCTAGGACGAACCGCGGTTCGATCCCCCGGTTCCCCATATGGTCCCTGGTGACTGCCAGGAACGACTTCTGAATGAATAGCCAGGAGTAATTCCCTGAGCATTACCGGGTGTGGCCCAAAAACCAAAAAAAAAAAAAAAAAAAAAGAAATATTATATACCTAAAATTCAACTATCAATAACTTTGTTGTTATTAATAAACTCAATTATTATTGAATCACAGTTCTTTAAAACTTTTTAGACTAAAAATTAAAATTAATGTCATACAGTTTCACTGTCTAACAGATTTGGATAAGTTTCTGTTATGCTCATAATAAAAGTCAGTGTGTGATTTTGAACTGTGGCAAGAGTTCCAAAACCCTCAACCAGTCAATTTTATAAACAACCACACCCATTACCCTAACTTTGTGGAAGTTCAAGTTGCCAGCCCTAACAGATCACCTTTAAAGTAGAAGTTCTTTGGTTGTCACATCATTGCAAAACATCTTTGCACTGGGCTTCTGCAGTCTGTCAAAACCACATACTTGTATGGACAGTAGAGGCCACAGTAGCTTTAGTTGTATATGGATATTGTTCACTAAATATCTTTTTGCAAATAAGATTTCCATATTTCCTAGTGTCTCTCCTCATAGTTCTAAAGGAGCAATAATGGCAAGAAGAGAGTTGATAGAATGAAGTGTTGGAAGAAACTGTACATACACCCCAGAGATATTTATAATATTGAAAGAGAAACTACAAATAACCTAAATCACAACAGCAGAGAAATAATTGAATGGTGTTTACTATAGAAAAGTAAGCAAATGTGAAGAATAATATAGTGGCTGCTAAGGTCTAGAAGGCTTGGGGTGGTGGTGGAAGTGATTGCTAAGTGTTTTAGAGGGTTTCACAGAATAGGACAGTCAGCAGGACACATGTATTGTATATGGCAGACCCAATACCCATATGATACCATGATCACCACCAGGGGTTAACCCTGAGTTTAGAGCCAGGATTAATCCCTGATAATTGCTAGGTGTGTTCCAAAAGCAAATAAATAAATAAATAAATAAATAAATAAATAAATAAATAAATGTTTTACATTTGGGCCGGGGTGATGGCACAAGTGATATGGCATCTGCCTTGCATGTGCTAGCCTGGAATGGACCATGGTTTGATCCCTCGGTGTCCCAGATAGTCTCCCAAGTCAGGAGCGATTTATGAGTGCATAGCCATAACCCCTGAGCATCAGTGGGTGTGGCCCAAACACCAAAAAAAAAGGTTTTGAATTAAAAAATGAAAATAAATGAAGACTATGACATTTTCCTGGGATAGAGAGAGAAGTAAAAATGTTCCTAAATTTGGGGCTGGAGAGATAGAATGGAGGTAGGGTATTTGCCTAGCATGCAGAAGGTCTGTGGTTCAAGTCCAGGTATCCCATATGGTTCCCTAGCCTTCCAGGAGCGATTTCTGAGTATAGAACCAGGAATAACCCCTGAGTGCTGCCTGGTGTGACCCCCCCCCAAAAATGTTCCTAAATTTGTACATACCCAAAGTCTTTAAATTTTTCATTTTGTGTGCTTTTTATAAGTGATTATGTATTAGTAGCACTCCTAAAAGGTTTTGGGATAGAGTTGGATAAACCAGACAAAAATCACATAACCAAGTTAGGACCTTTCTTTTAAAGGCTTTCTAGCTTCCCAGGCAATGTTCAGGGTTGGGGGTCTATGCATCATGCCAGGTGCTTCTTAGCATACTAGGCCAAGTAGGTTCCATATTTGGGACTGATTATGCAGGACTTCTTCAACTCTTCGAAGTGCTGGGACCTACCTGTAATACCCTACCACCATTGAGTGTTTTGAAGCTACCAGGTTTATACCCAATAATGCTCAGACATTATGCAGTGCTAAGTACTGAACTCAAGTCTTGTGCATGTAAGCCTTGGGTTTCAAATCTTTGGTTTATTTTCCTAGTAACAAACTATAATTTTTATTTTAAATATAAATAAGTTATAGGGCCTGAATGATAGTACAGATGGTGAGGTGCTTGCCTTGCATGAGGCTGACCCAAATTTAATCCCCAGAATCCTCTATGGTCCCCCTGAACTTATCTAAAGTGAATTTTGAGAGCATTTCAGGAATAAGGCCTGAGCACTGCTGGCTGTGCCCCCCAAACAAATTATTTTAAAAAAAATCACGTTCTGGGGTCCGGGAGATAGCATGGAGGTAAGGCGTTTGCCTTTCATGCAAAAGGTCATCGGTTCGAATCCCGGTGCCCCATATGGTCCCCCGTGCCTGCCAGGAGCAATTTCTGAGCATGGAGCCAGGAGTAACCCCTGAGCACTGCCGGGTGTGACCCAAAAACCACAAAAAAAAAATCACGTTCTAAAGCAACTTAAAATATACTTTTGTTTTCAGAAAAGGCAGCATGTAACATGCAAGTTTATCAATGCCCATGTACAGAGAGATTGAGAAAGAAATCAAGCTGATAATTCCATCCTAAGTAATAAATTCTGAGTAATTGGATTAGTGGGGAAATGAAAGTGATTTTGTTTTGGTTCCTAAACAATTAGAAATGATTTCCACTCAAAGAACTGGCAAATTGCAAACAGAGGTTTTGTTTTTCAACCAGACTAACTAGGAACCTAGAGGAAAACAGAAGATTCCATAATGGTAAGAGGGGATGATATCAGGACTTGAATTTTTGGGATGACCCTGTGTATGATGCTGGTAAGGTCATCATCCTGTTTTAGATTCCTGGCAGTGTCATTGAATTTTTTTGTTTGGTTTTGGTTTTTGGGCCACATCCGGTGACACTCAGGGGTTACTCCTAGCTATGCACTCAAAAATCACTCCTGGCTAGCAGGACCATATGGGATGCCAGGGCATCAAACTGAAGTCCTTCCTAGGTCAGCTGTGAGCAAGGCAAATGCCCTACCATTATGCCACCACCCGGCCCCAGAATTTTTGAATATAGTCATCATTGATTTTGCAGCTAATAGTAATAAAAATAATAATAAATTGCAGTTTATCGACCAAGCAGGCACTTGGTCCATTTTAATGTTTATCCTCTCAAATTAATTTTGTTTTCTCATTCTCTCTCCAGATAAAATATATGTTTATTACATATATATGAAAAGATATCTGTGTAATTTTGTGTACATTGGATTATCTTTACATTTTACTTTCTAGCCTTCATTTTTAATCTTGAAAATTTAATGTCAATGAACATGGGTAATTTTATCATTTATCTCATTACTGTCTCATAATTTTCATTAAACCATATGTATAGAAACTCCTGCCCATATTGTTTCATATTTTCACTGATATTTTGTTTTTTTTGTGGGGCCCACATGGAGTGGTGCTCAGTTGTTTCTCCTAGCTCTGTCATAAATCGCTCCTGGCAGGTAGGGAAACCATACGGGATGCTGGGGATATCATCCCGGGTCAATCCTGGGTCAGTTGGCTGCATGCAAGGCAAACACCTTACCTGTTGTCCCAAATATTTCACTGTTTTAAACAGTAAGTAGCAATAGCAAATATTTTTATGTTGGTGGTTATAGTAATGATGTAAATTTCCCTTGAGTAGGATCCTATTGTTTCTTAAACTTTAAATTGTTTTACTGACAGTTTAAGAAGTGCTTAAAATGCTTATAAACAAAACTAAGGTTTCTCTTGCTTTTCTCATGAATATTTTTCCTCCCCAAAATATCAAAGAATAATAAAGAAGATATCTAAAATCTATCAAAATATCGTTTAAAAAATTTAAGCATTCTTTTTTTATGTATTTAAAGAACTAAAATAATAAATTCCAAAGACATATTAAGGGAAACAATTTCCTGGCATTTATTTCTTGGATTTAAAAGTAAAAGTCCATTTTTAAAGTTACTTTATAAAGGAGAAGTTCCATTTATGCTGTAAAGGAAAGATTACATTAAGGTCTGACACAAATTGACAAAAGCCAGAAGATTCCAATGGAACACAATCCCTCTGTCCAAAACTCAAGCATTTTAAAGCCAAAGTGGTTTTAACAGAACTGTACTCCAATCAATCAAATTACATCTTTAAAAGAGATAGTGGTGACTCCATAGGACAATGAAAACCATATCTAGTATTACATGCATCCATTGTAGGGACTGAAAACATTTTTATGAACACAGTAAAGGAGGATAATGGGAGAGACCTCATCGAATTAATAGCTGAGGAGAATAAAATTCTGGCATATCTGACCCAGAGAACAATCCTGCAGCTGCAAAGGAACATAAAAGGGAGACATAAAACAACCTTGCAAATAACCTGCCCAGACGTGTCTGCATTTTCTTGTCCACTGAATACTCTGGAGTGGGCAGATGTACGAGGCAATAGATGAACTGTAAGGAATCTGTATCTATGCTTATAAGAACTTCTCTTGATAGCAACACATGCTATTTGTTCTCCAACTGAGTCATTCTGAGTCACTCATATTTGAATTAGCTTTTTATCCAATATTATTATCCATTGTGCAATCTGCCTTTTATTTTATAAAACTCCCCAAATTTACCTAGTTTCCACTTCAAAAGTTTCACCACTTTTTCCACCCTGCCATCCTTTACCTACACACAGAATTGAAGTCCACACGTTCCTCTATGAAAGAGTGCCAAGAAGATTGCTTTAAGAGTAATGGAAGAGTTCTCTTCTCAAACATGGTTAAACCACTGGTTAATCAGTTAATCCAAAGTCATTTTCATTGGGAAATGATTTGAAAGAATGATGTGAGACTGCTTCCTTTGTCTGGGTCCTCTTTGGAGTTCCATGGCGTCATTCTTGTCTAAACCATATCCAGAATGCATTTCTACAATTTCCAGATTGGGGCTTCTCTGAGAAAACTTAATGATAGTTGCAAAGCCTTTCAGCTGCCAAAAAGCTGTCCACAGTTTTTTTTATAGCTTTTTATAATCTTTTACAGTTGTCTTATGCACTGCCATTTTAACAGCCTATTCTTAAATTTATTTATTTTTCTTTACCTATATCAAATCTTTCCAAAGAATTTGCATAATTTTTGTAGACAAAAATTTCTTCATTTTTATCTGGTTATATGATATTTTAAAAACATAATTATATTTAAAAGATAAGTGACATAAGCTTATTTGAAAATTACAGATAATTAATTAATTAATTATTAATAAGTAATAAGCTCTTGATAAGTCTATGTCACAGGGCAAAGAGCCATTTGTGTTCATCTCGTACTGAACTTTATTGGTAAGTAAAGCAATACTTAATAGCATGATTTTAGTACAGCACAGTGGTAAAATGAGATTAGTTGAAAAAGGTAAGTTCAGGTATTTATCATATTTTTATACTACAAATTCTGACAAAGGCAGAAAAATCCAAGAGTTAATCATTGCTTGCCATAAACTTACTATGTAACCATAGCAGGCAAATGATACTTCATTTTTCAGAGCCATTCTTTAGTATAGCCTCAGTGTTCTCCAGTAGAACGCATGTGCAACCAAGACATTGAAAGGATAGATTGTGTTTCAGATATTAAATCCAATGTTGAACACATTGGCATCTGTGCCTTACTTACTTACGAATGAGGTGGTTGGTTAAGCAGTGTTCTACAGACTCCATACTACTCAGAAATTCTCTATTGAACTACATCCAACTCTAATTAATTCCCTCCCGTGAGAGACATCATCTCTCATTCAGCATTTTTGTCCTCTCTATGTATAGGCACCTTCTCAGTTGTCATTAAGACAGGGACTCTCAGGGGAAATAGCAAAAAAGACAATAGTAAAGGAGACACAAGAAATACATGAACGGGGCCAGTTGGTGGCGCTGGAGGTAAGATGCCTACCTTGCCTGCGCTAGCCTAGGACGGACCGTGGTTCGATCCCCCAGTTTCCCATATGGTCCCCCAAGCCAGTAGTGACTTCTGAGTGCATAGCCAGGAGTAACCCCTGAGCATCACCGGGAGTGCCCCCCCCCCCAAAAAAAAGAAATACATGAACACACACACACACATATATACATATATATAAACATAATATATGTTGTGTATTTTAAATTCATTACATTCAAAATCAGACTCACACTCTCACATACTCCTGCCTGATTCTCCAGAGGACTGTTTCCTGAAGGTTCTGCTTTCTTTTGACCTAGGGACAATGCTTATTTTTATGCCTTGCTTAGTTTACACAGATTGAAACATGCTTTCCACATGAAGCTTCTTGTTTGCCAACAAACCCAGCTGTTGGGGGGCACCTAAGATCACCCAATTATACAAAACAATCTTGAGTACCTTTTCATGTCTCCCTCTTCTACCCTAGAGGAACTTTTCCAATAATTACAATTCTAAGGGCCTCCTTTATTTATAGAAAACATTTACTCCTTTATTGCTTTTCTTTCTTTTAATTCACCCTAGAATATTTACCATTGAGCAGATAGGGATCCCTTTTCAAAAGATTCTAACTTTTAGATCTGGGAAAAGCCATTTCATTTAAATGGACTTTAATTTTAAGCTTCTAAAGGGAGACTGGACACAGCAGATTTGAACATTTGGTTGAAAACAAACAAACAAACAAAAGCACCCCAAACTGCTTTACAGCCTGGAATCTTATATGCCAACACCAAACCATAATAAATTTTATTGCAATGCTATAAACTCCTGAAAAGAGGAACTTGAAATAGAAGTGCTCACAAAAGCTTCAAGATCCTTGACCCTTCATTCTTGTGGTTTATATCCTGACATTAGTGAACATCTAGGGAAAATCCCCCCAAAAGATTTTGTTCATCAAATATTTTTCATTTTCTTTTAAGCTAATTTTAAGAAAAACAACTAGTGAATTTCTTTAAAGAGAAAGGAGTTATCTTGTCATTCATACATGGCTTTGTGCAGATGCCCATAGCCTAGAATGTGATGAATTATTTTCCTAGAGATAAATTTATCTTGTAAATAAAGCTGCCCATTTATGAGGGGGTGGGGTACATAATTACTCATGTAAATGATAGCTTTATGTAATTAATTACAGTCTTTAATGAAGGCCAATTTCTTTATCATACATTACCAAGATCAAAGAAAATCTCTTAAGAATTAGTTTTTAGTCTATAGAGTCAATACAAAAATTAGACCAAATAGGAACTGGAGAAGTTTTGCTTAAACTATGCCCTAGAGGTTAAAGAAACAAGTTGAAGTTGCATAGTGAGAAAATGAAATAGACACACTAGAGGTCACTGTTGCTACTAAGAAACATATGTGCTTTATTTATATATATTTAGATATATATGTATACATATGTAGATGTACATATGTAGATGTATATATGTATATATGTTGATGTATATATGTAGATGTATATACTTATGTACATATATAATGTGTGTTTGTGTATTAAATAGTTATTGATAGAGATGGTATGTATGATATAGATACAGATAACATAGATATCGGAATACAGATGTTGATGGGTATATTTTGTACCTGTGTGCTAGGTACACAAGAAGCCCCTAAATCTGTGATTTTGTTTCTTTGTTTTGAGGCCTCACCTGGAGGTACTCAGGGCTTTATTCAGAGATCATTCAGCTTGCTTGAAGAACCTAATGGGTTACCAGGGATCAAATTTAGGTCAGCCATACCCAAGGCAGATAGCCTCTCTGCCTTATCATTTCTCCAACCCCTAAATTAAAAAAAATTCATCATGATATTCTTCCCACTTTTGTTGTATGTGAGCTGTTATACATTAAAAAATTAAAAACAAATTTTCACTTGAGAAATTATTTTATAAGCATTGAAAACAATTTATTTTTCATTGAAAAATCTTACATCTATTTGGTCTATTCAAAAAGTATAGTTTATCTCTTTTTCAATTGGAATAAAAAATCATAGTAATTGAGGTATTCTGCTAAGTATGACATAGGAAGAAATGATTCTAGTTCTCAGCCCTGTGCAAAATTATGAGATTGTTAAATATGAACAATACATGGTCCCATCTTTGAAATTTTGTAGAGAAAGAAGTCCCTAAATATATCACTTTGTGAATAATCTTTAACAGGTCATAGAAGGTTGCCATCAAAAAGTTCCAATTTTAGCAACCAAAGAGATAGACAAGCAGTACAGGACATGGTTGTGTATGAGTCCTTGGGTTTAATCCCTGGCACTGTATTAACTACCCTTGTCTTTCTGCACTGCCAGAGATGGCCCCTATTAAAATAGTTCCAATTCTACATATATAGATCAAATTTATTTTAAGGAAGCAAACAATATCCTGGTAGACCATTCTAAAGGTGATACTCTGACAAAAAGAAATTTCTTCCTTGTATCTCTGAAAGCCACCTAAGATCTGTTAGTATCCCAAATTCTGGAACTCACTAAGTGTATATTGTTGCTAGAGAAAGAAAATCATGTCCTTACTGGAGCCCAGAGTCTGCCTCCTGGGAATATTATCATAAAAGTGAAAGGCAGAATTAATGGCATTTATCAACAGAAGTGTCATCATACATATTACTGTCAAGGAAGGGATTCAGATGGCTACACTCTTACCTGTCTTAGATATATACAACAAGATATGTCAACTTTCAAACCTGTGTATATATATTCAAATCTAGACCTTGAGAAGGCATTTTCATAGAAATTCAGACCTACTTGTTTTTGCTCTTTGCACATAGAACAGATATGTATCCTACCAAAAAAAAAAAAAAAAGCAGAAGGGGAGGAAAGAACAATGCTACTTTCCCTGACTCCTCTTTGCTTCTTTCCAAATTTCCCCCTCTTCTCTCCATTCTGTTACTTGCTTTATCCTTGCTGTAGATTCCTGGAAATAATTAAGTTCAAAGTCTTGAGTTGTAGCTCCTCAGTTCACTGGGTGCTCTCTCTGTTTCTTGGCACTGAGTAAAATAGATTTTTGAATTCAAATTGAAGATTTTAATGAATGTTTCTTATCTTCAATATTATTTTTAAGTATGCTTGGTTAAACTCATTGGAGAAGGAAAACTGGCTCCCCGAGTACTAGAAGGAAATGTCTTGCCCTCACAGCAGTACAGGGCAGATGGAGCTCAAGTCCTGCTTGCTTACAGAGCTTCCTTCACTCTCGTCGCACTGAACATGGGCAAGTACTTTTTCTTTCTAACTCTAATTTTTCATTTGTGAAAAGACCATAATATCTGCCTCTCCACACAGAACTGCCTAAACTAATGGTTTCAAAGTATGAAGCACAAGATTTAGCATGGGGTTAACATTTGGTAAATTACTGACATAGCAAGAATTTGTGGAACTTCTTTTGTGCTTTTCAAGGAGTGACAGAAGCTATGTTTATGTCCAATAGCAGGTTTAAAACAACAACATTATTTAAGAAATGACAGTTAAACTCAACAGCTTGTTGCTTTTCAGAAAAAAGGAAATAGATTTTAATGAACAATTGTGCTTTTGTTTTTCCTATTTTGTGTTTACAAACTCAAACTTGGACTTTAGGTAAAACGGAACACCACACTATAATAGCGTAAATCTTTTACCATGCGTTTTTTTGTGTTAAAAATCATGTTAATTTTTAGCCCCCCAATAAAAACACAAACATTTAATATATTTACATTTTATACAGAGTAACTATTTTTGAAAGAGCCCTATAATCCAAGACTAGACAGAGGACAGTGTGCATTGAAGTCAACCACATTTAAGATCAGTTGTACTGTTTTCACAAGGTTGAAAACCACTGCCTTCACTGGTTCTGGTTGCAATTATAATATGCAATACGTTTTGTTTTAAATGGAAGCTTTTATAATGAAATTTAGAAGTCAGCGTCATTTCCCTTCCTTTGCTTACTACAAAAAGAGGATTTGAGGGCAGGCAATAAAGGAAATGGCAGGGAACTATTATGTGACCTTGGGCAAATCTCTTTAGTGGTTCAGACACACACACACACACACACACACACACACACACACACACACACTTTTTTAAATTCTTTAGCAAAGCTAAGTACGTCAAGCAAAAAGTGTAACGGAGATTTGGCAATTTCATGGTTATTTTGAATAATGAATATTTGATCAAACTGGATGAACTGTTTCCAAATTTTCTAATAATTGCCAAGTCTTCAGTTTAGTCTTATTTAAGAAACACTGCCTGAGGTACAGGCAATGATGAGTGTCTTTCTTACTTGGGAATACAAAGAAAAATTTATAAAATCAAGAGCTACAAGCTCTTTGGCTGAGAAATAATCCAGGAGGAGAAATCATCATAGTTGTCATCTCCTTTTACTGTAATGAAAGTTTGAAAATTACTCTTTAGACTAGATTAAAGCTTTTTTTTAAAAAAAAATATGTGTTCTCAGTCATACCCTACTACATCACTTCAGAGTGTGTTTATTTTATTAACATTCTAGGTCAACAAAATAGAGTCTCAGCAGAAATATTACAACATGTCTACTGTCTATCACAGGGAAAAAATCCTCCTGGTTTCTTCTTAAATTTTATCCATAGAAGAATCCACCTCCCCCAATATACCTCATGCCATTTGACCTGGTTTGCTAGACCATAGCCAGGGGTTGGTTGAGGTCCCGAACAATTTTTATAATTCTGATTATGATCACAAAATAGAAAAAGAAGAAGAGACACAGGCATATGGAGAAATTTGGAAGATGCCCCTACCTGATTGGCAGCTGGCCCTGAATGCCTTCCAGAACCAGTTCTTTCCCTTTATTGATGTAACGTTGCCACGTTAGAGATTTTGTGGCATCAGTTTCACTTTAAGCATAAACATACACTCAACTTTCTTGGCTGTTCTGCTGAGGGAGACATCACATGGGAAGATGATGTTTACAAGGATTTTGTTTTTCTAAAAATTCCTTAACTTGGGCTTCACAAGAGTGAGCAGCCATGAGTAAAAAACAACAACAGAATAGACTCCCATCTTGATGCTCTTTGTTTGTTTTTGCCTCCTTCATTAACTTAGCATCAGCCTTCAACTGTTTCATTTATTGTCAAATCCCTTCCCGCAAAGGACGCTGGGTTCCTTGGTTGGTTCTACACCTCTCTGCTTTGTGATTCCAAACAAGATACTTCTATCCAGACTTCAACACGTTGAGTGCAAATGCATTCAAATATCCCAAAATAACTGTCTTGGGATATTATGAGAGGTATGTGGATTTGAGTTGCTGGATATCAGGCATAATATGCATACAAGTCAAAGTCTTTTCTCAAATTATCTGTGGCAGGCTCTTCCCTATTTTTCACAAATTTTTAGGCATAGATATAGACCTCAAAATCATCCAGATGCCTCCATCTGAGTGTCTGTTTTCCTGCATCATTGTTTAGTATTATTCCCACTCAAACCCTGCCAATCAAACCACTCCCCTTTCAAAACCTTCCCCATGAAAAGCTCATTCCAGCAGACCAATTCTTAGGCGTTGTTGTTGCCTTTGATATTTTATTAATAGTTTTTATATACTACATATGATATCCTATAACCCTTTATAACCTTTATGTCCTATTATGTCTGTGTCCCTCTCCTGACTTCACTCAGTTGGATACTCTTCAGATATGTTTACATAGCATACAATTGTATGACTTCATCCTTTCTTATATATGAATAATATTCCACTGTAATATGCCAGTTGCTTTACCCAGTCATCTGTTCTTGGACACTTGGGTTGTTCTTTCTTAGATTAGTCACCAGAAGTACTGCTAAATGAATACAGGAATTATGTTTCTATTGGGTCCTTGAGGTAGATGCTCAGAAGTGGAATTAATGGGTCATAGGGAAGTTCAACTTTTAGCTCTTGGAGGTGTCCGTATTGTTTTCCAAAAATGTTGAAACAGTCAACTTTCTGACCAGTAGTGGATGAGAATTCCTTTTTCTTCATATACATGCCAACACTTGTTTCCATTATTTATATGTTCTATAGGTGTGAGGTGATATCTCATTATTTTAATTTGCATATCTATGATGATAAGTAATATATAGCACATTTTATATGCTTATTTGTCATCTATATGTCTTCTTTGAGGAAATTTCTGTTTATCTCTTCTCCCATTTCTGAAGGTGCTACTTTTTCTTGTTAAGTTTTACAAGTGGTCTATATCTAACATATTAATTCTTTGTCATGAGTGTTTGGCAAATATTTTCTTCCTGTCTTTGGGGTTTCTTTCTATTCTTACCATCCTTTTTTGTAGTACAGAAGCTTCTTGGTGTGATATAGTTCCATTTGTTAAATACTTTTTTCTATTTGCTTGGTCAATAGCATTGGATTACTGAAAATACCTCTAGATGTAATATCATAAAGTGTGTAGCCTATGTTTTCCTGGATATAATTCAAGTCTATTATGGAGGTATTTAATCCATTTTTCAATTGCTCATAGTGTGAGAAACAGGTCTGATTTAATATTTTCACATGAAACTGACCAGTTTTTCCAACATCATTTGTTACACAGGTTTTCGATACTTCATTTCATACTCTTCACTCGTTATCTAAGATTAGTTGTCATATATGTGAGGAACTATTTCTGGGCTTTTAATTATTTTTCATTGGTCTGAGAGTCAGCCTTTCAATAACATACTATCTTGATTATTATAGCTTTATAGTTGAAGAAAGAAAAGCTCCCCATCTCCTTTTTTCCCCTACAATTGCTTTGACTATAGAAAGTTTAATTACTTTTATAAACTTCAACAGCTGGCTCTTAGCCTTAATAAGAGCAAAGCATTGAACTAAGTGTGACTTATGAATTGAGCAGTACCTGTTTCTACTCTACTAAAAGATTTTAGGAATAAAACAGTGGATTTCATAATTTATTCCAGGAACTGATTTTGAAAGAGTAAGGTGAAAATTATTTTTAATAAAATAATTGACAAGATTCTTTATCTGAGAAGGCATTAGATTCAAGTGTGAGTGCCAAAGGGCATAGAGAGGAATACAGCAGGTTTTAAATTACTTAATATATCATTTTGCACTACCTATCTTGTGTAAACAAAATATAAAAAGAATGTGTTTATAATATAATTCAAGAAAAAAAACATTGCAAAAAATGTCTTTTTAAAAATTCTAAATAAGATGGGAATGGTAAATTTACTGTTCTGCAAAAGACTTAATACTTGTTGCACTAGGAACTCATCCATTCTTTCAACTGCTTGAGAGGCATTTGAAACCAATAAAGATTATTTGTGTCCAAAGAGGGAGTAGACTCACCCCACACAGCAGACCCAAGATGCGCTGGCCCAGGGAGCTTTACTGATGTCAAATGTAAACCACTTTTCAAAAGCATGTTATCAGGTCCACACCAGACTATCCATTTTGATAATCTCATTCCATTTTTCATTTTATTGTTGAAAGGAGAAGTAGATTAATGAGAGTCCAAATCCCCCTAGAAAGAAAAACTTCCTTATAAGGCATGTCTGAAGAGAGATTTGGAAAAATTACTTGCTCTGCCTTTGTTTTGCCAAGTAAAGTAATGTTGAGACCGTTTATATTTGAAAAATTCTTAACCCAGGTCAGTGTATCCTACAAGATTTCATCTGGAGCAGAAAATAGAGAAAATAAAGATGATTTCACTGATAATGATGACTATAACGATGATGGTGTATGTAGGTAAATTGTAGCTATCTTAAACCTTGATTGCTTCTAGGATGGGGGTTTTTAGGCAACTCCCTAGATGCCATGATCCAATAATGGCAAAAAAAAAAATGGCTCGCAATAGTACTTGCAAATGCCACGCTGCATAAAAGAAACATTTATGTATAAAAAGTTTAAATATTCCACACCTAAGTATATAAGATTTTTAAAAATATCTCAGAAGTAAATGAAAAGCTAACAGAGAATTATAGTCTGAATCAGGGAGTGGTCTATATTATAAGAAGAGAGACTCTTAGGATGTATCTTGTCACCCTGATGACATGAATGAACTGGAATCAACTAAGGAAACCATTGTGATTTCAGTGTGAATGGTTTTGCAGTGACGTACAGATGAAAAGTACAATTAAAATGTAAATCCAGTTACCTCAAAAAAGCTAGATTAAAAATTGAAAAAAAAGAATAAACTGTACTTTATAACTCAGAGCAATGGGGCAAATGAGACTACAAAAGTTTAATAAAAAAAGTATCACATTTTGGAAACTCAAAGTTAGAATCAGAGCACGTTTTCTGGATTCTCAGGCAGGAGGCCTACATTCGAAAATGTGCAAGATTATATTATGAGTAATGCCATTATTTTGACAACCTTTAGAGGAGAACATTGCTTGCTCTTCAGTAGAGATATACTACAATGTTGTTTTTTTATTACAGGTTTCTGTTATCAATAAAATTATAGAAAATAATATTCTTGCCTTAATCAAATTTACTATTCAAGAATCATTTTTCAGTGTTATAATCCCTCTTCATACCCAAGGTGATTCTCAGAAGCCATCACCAGCATAGATAACTAGAGTTCCCCAAATAATCTCCAATTTGTCTGATAACCTTATTACAACATTGACTATCACCTAACCTTCTTTCTACAACCCCACAACCTTCCCAACCACACACATATACTCTCTCTCTCTTACGCTCTCTCTTGCTCTCTCTCTCTCTCTCTCTCTCTCTCTCTCTCTCTCTCTCTCTCTCTCTCACACACACACACACACACACACAGACCGTCACTTCCAAGTACCCTGGTTCATCACAATGTCAGACTTTTGACAGTTGAATTAGGAACACTAGTATTGACAGGTCACTAATGGTAAAAGGAGTTGGAAAAAAGAGACTAAAAATGCCTATGAAGAGAAATCAAAGATCAGAGCTGACTTCATTGCTTAATAAGTAAGTGGGCCACAAACTCTCCAGCTACGATGCTGTATCCAACTCAGTGGATTATGTTATACATATTTTATTGGTAATGTTCTTTATAGGCATTCTGATGCCTATAAAGGCTGTATTTAGAAGATCAGAAATATAAAAACTATTCTCAAAGAAACATGGGGAGGAGAATCAGTTCTTTATTTGTTCTGGACAGTTGAATAACTCCTACAGTCAGCAGGAAAGGAGAGTATAGTCTATATAGCTTTCAAATATATCAGAAGAGCAGTGTTTGCCAAGCACACCACATCAAGCAAACTGGGGAAGCCCCTTCTGGCCAGAAAGGGCAGGCTTGATACTGAAATCTGTCCCAGAGGGAAGACAGAGTCTGGACAGCTCTGTCAGGAAGAAACTGTCTATGTTCTCAGGAGGTTGCGGACTTGGCCCTGTGTTGTTATGCACCTAAGACTTTCTCAGAGTAGCTGCCTCTCAGCAAATGCAAAAACCACACTGTGACACAAGCACTTTGGCAGAAGGAAATTAATTAAGACCCTGCATTGACATTCCCTTCTGAGCTCACACCACCCTCCAGCTAGAGCCACACATCACTCTGTGAGAGAGCAGACACAGCTGTGGGAGCTGTCTAGACCTGCTGTGATTAAGAAGGACTCTGCTGCCTTAATGTTGAGCATATTTTCTTATGTCAGTATTGTCTCCTAATTTTAACATGACTGTATTGTCAAAGGTTTCTTTTTACTTTTTTTTTTTTTTTTTTTGCTGGAGGGAGGCTGCCTATGAAAAGACACAAGTTCTTTTGTTATTTGGTTTCCATCAAATTACATTGTTTGTCCAAGCACAAAATTAACCTTTTTTTCCCTTAAACTTGGTATGTTTTCCACATGATTCATGTAATAACTATAAACACATGGTTAGCCCCTTTGGAAAACAGTTGTAAAATTAAAATCCTCTTGCCATTCACCTGCATGCAATGTTCTAGATGTATAAATAGCATAAATATGGGATATACAGATAGTGGAAAAGATCCCTATAGTTCTTGGTACCTGCTACATAGACACTTTTCAAAATAAAACTTCTCTGTCATTAAAATAGCATTTTTATTTTGTCATATTAGCAACACTTAGAGGCCAAAACACTTGTCAATTCTCATTTTTCCATCAAAGTTACTTGGGCTTACTGTGTTTTAGATTGCTATTCATAGCCATATTCTTTTCATGTTATATGCATTCAGAATAATTTTTTTAGAAAATGATTGAAGAAATATTTACTACCAAGTTTGAAATCATTATACAATTTGTTCTAAGTCATTTATGATCCTCTAACTATAATAACTATTGTAAACTATGAGAAATCAAGAGTTTCAGAATCCCCAAAGGAGGAAAGTTGGTGTGGAGAAGCAACGCCCATTTTAAAAAGTGATGGACACATCATCTCCAGTCCTCAAAGTTTGTTTCTTAATTATTTAAAATATGTTCTCCATATTCCTTGGCTATCCTCTCACTTTCTAAAATAATAGGAAAGTTAACTTTTCCACAAAATGAACAATGTTGCAAAAGAAATAGAAAAATAGTCCATAAGAATATGTTAACCTTAGGGACAGAGATTCTTAAGAGTTAAAAATGGAAAGCTTATCATTAATTCTTTGACATTGTCAACATTATGGTGAAGTGTTCAAATGCCTGTAATAAATAAATGACACAAAATGTAGTTGTTTAATTAAAATTTGCTGACTTAAATTATTGTGGGGATGCCAAGCACCTATTACTTAGTTTGTGTTGTAAACTTTTATCCACAAATTGGGAAGAGACATAGTCCATCATTCACCACTGCATTTGGTAGATTCCTGAGAGATACAGGTGATTTTAAACCTGCAAGCATGATAAGGACAACTTGGGAATTATCGTCAACAAAATTGAGTCAGAACAGAGACTGGTTAAAAATCCTGTTTGAGAAGAGAAAATTCAATTGATCCACTCTCCTATTCTGTCTAAACAAGAATGTCATACAAATACACAGAGGTGCACACATATATATTAGAACAATTTAAGAATATTTTCACAAGCATGATTGAATAAATGGACTTTAATGCTGTCTTTCTGGAAAGGAAAAATATCCTGGAGGGAGGAATCAACTATATCAAGATCAAATATTTGTCTCAGATATGATTTTAAATTTCAACATTTGTTACATGAGAACTTGCTTTATATATTTTCCAGTTTCTGTACTTACCATTTGTGTTATTGCTCTAACCTTTTTGAAAAGTAAAAAAAAAAAGAAAAAAAAGAAAAGTAATTATTCTCTCAAATTCTGACTATTTAGAATTATGTTCCAGGTATGCTAATGTATTTTACTTTATTTAATTGTCACAAATATAGCTTATAGTTTGATAAAAGTATGATACCAATTTTTCTACAAATAAAGCAGAAAGTTTGAATTCTTAGTATATACTAGGATATACTTTTAGTAAATATATACATGGTCTGATTTTAAGGAGTCTGCTTGATTTTAGCCATTTTCCATGTCTCATTAATTTGGATCTATAAATGTGTCAGGTTATCTTGTACACAAGACCACATCTCAATCATTTAATCATCCTTACCAATGATTATTAGTATTTGAAAACCACAGAATTAAAACCTGTAGTCATTTAAAACATTGCAAACCTGGGGATATGATTAAACCATATTTGTGCAGCTTGATAACTTTAAACTAAGATCCAGAATTGTCAGGAAGAAAACTATGACTTACATTTTAGGTAACACCTGCCTCTCTCTCTCTCTCTCTCTCTCTCTCTCTCTCTCTCTCTCTCTCTCTCTGCTGAAATACATTATAATTAGCTGCTTCTTGGAGAGACTATAAACCTGAATGCAATTAAACAACAACAAAAAAGAGGCAGCAGATTTTGTAGCAAAATGCACACACACACACACACACATACACACACACAATTCAACAACAGTGATTTGAAAATTCAACTATATGGAATGCCTATTCAAAGATAGCTATTTCATAAGTAAGGTAGACTTCCTGATTTGGCATGATGTTCTGAATGTCAACCAGCATCACATTATGCATATGTGAAACCTGTCTTTTTGCTCACTAGTGCACACAAAATATTTTTGGTTGAATTTGAACAGTAGAGTACAGTCATTTTTTTTTGGTTTTTGGGTCACACCCAGCAGTGCTCAGGGGTTACTCCTGGCTCCATGCTCAGAAATTGCTCCTGGCAGACACAGGGGACCATATGGGGCACCAAGATTCGAACTGATAACCTTTTGCATGAAAGGCAAACGCCTTACCTCCATGCTATCTCCCGGGCCCCAAGTACAGTCATTCTGAGCATGGTTTTGTCTTGGTTGAAAAGGACTGAAGCTATTTTAAATACAGAAGGAAGGGGACTTAGTACATATTTGACCTGGGATTGATCCTTGGACTCACTAGTGTCCTATGAGCCATGCCTGCAGTGATCTATGAACACAGAGCCAAGAGTAACCCTAAGCACCACCAGATGTGCCCTCTCAAGAAAAAAAAACCACCCAAAACAAAACACAATAGTTGAGGAATACAATACATGAGTAATCCATACACTCACGTGTGTATTATTCCTCAGGGTCCTTCCTATCAAACAGTTCAGTAGAAGAAAACCTAGAGTCTGGGATATCTGTGAAGATTACTTTGCTGCTAATGATATAGTTACTTCACTTCTCATGCTTCATTATTGCAGACTGAAATGACTGCTAAGTTCTAATGCCTGCTCTATTTTCCTTAGGAGAATATGGTAAGTCTCAGAAAGTGTTAAAAAATTCTGACTGTTTCATTCATGTTTGTTGACCAAATTTATCTCTATAAGTAGAGATAAATTTATAACAGTTGCCGAAAAAAATCTAGCCATTGAGCAAAATTCTAGAAGACTCAATTACTGAGTTAGTGATGTGTCATTTTCCTAAAACAACATTTAGAAAATATTACTATCCTAAAAATAGGATATACACATATATGTATATACACATCTTACTCACTTAGGTTTGAAACAATTTTAAGTGATCATAGAAGACCAAAGGTAACTAGAGAAAACAGTAACCAAAAAAGATTACAGTGAGACAAAAGCAGGACTGGGGAGAAGAGTGGAAAGAAAAGTAAAATATTGGTCCTATACTAGAATATACTAAACCCAGAAGTTTTCTGGTTCTTGAATAGCTCAAATTTGCTTTAACTTAGGAATACATATTTTTAAAACGTTTTCTCTATCAGCGCTCTTTTCATAATATCACATTTTCTGGTGACATATTATGCTTTTAGCTTTTTCTATAGGCCCACGGTAGGCAAATGGAGGAATGCATATTGGCCTTTCTGCACCAAAGGTTTAGTGATTTTGCACTTTATTTGCTCCTCCATTGAAGTGGTGCATTTTACTGTGCTCAAAAAAGTAAGTATTTGCTTGAATATACTATAGATTAACCTTCAGAATTTACTTTAGTTAATGTTGTTGTCTTTTTGATGTTAAACTTGTAGTCAAGTTCTCACCAAATAAAAATAGCATATGAAAAAAAGGGGGTGGGGAAATAGAAGAGAAGTATAAAAAGCATCTTCCCAAGGCATATAAAATCCCCAACACCACTCTTTTCCCCAGGTTAACAGAACGCAGTCTCTCCTAGGTGTTCTGACCTACGTCATCGGCTGGCCATCTGTAGCAGTCTCACTGCAGGATGTCATGGCCCTGTTAATGAAATCTGGATGGGCACTTGTAAATGGCCCTAGTGAATGGTAGATGTCAGCCTTAGCGTGATGGGTAATCATCAATCATCCATTGTCAGTTATTTCTGTCCCAGTGAGTAAGCTTTTATTTAAAGCATAAAGTAAGAATGTTGCCAGACCACAGGAACAAGCCCTGAGCTGTTTGCAGGTGCTGCTATTCACAGCTGCCAATTAAACTCCTGACATTTCCATATTGGCCATGAGGCAGAGCATATGCTTTTGACATGCCAATTCTTTTTCTTAAAAATCATCAGTCTCATATTATCAATACATGTTTCTTTGTCCTCCGATGTTTGCAACGTTGGACTTTTAAAAAGTAGCTTATTTTTTAAATAGAGGGAGAAAAATCCAGAAACCAAGTGAATTGAATCATTATAATGTACACATACTGTTCTTTTTCTCACTGGGAGAGTGGCCACATTTCAGATGTGGAAAATTCTCCCCGATGCCTAAGTTTGCATGAGAGTCTTTTTTCGGAATTTGAATTTTGAGGAAAAAAATGTTCTATCTTTTCTTGTTAAGATTTTTTTTAATTGCTGATTATACTACTCTTCTTGTCATGCCGTATAATACTAATAAAAATAGATATTAAAATTTTTGATCATGTAACTACTTTCTGTTCCTTTGGGGAGATTCAAATACAAATATGTCTTGTGTTTGAAGAATTTCATGTATTTTTGCCAGACACATCTTATTTGGTCTCAAAAGTAAGTCCATAGAAAGCTGCAAAGTAGCCACAATGCTTCTATTTTCACTTATTTTCATATTGGAGGATAAAAACACCCAGTCACTCTCAGAGGAATAGCGGTATTGCGGATATGTTCAAATACAAATATTACAAGCAGGCAGTTACAAAGAGAAATATCCAGAGCAACCAATGAGAAATCTTTCTCATTGATTCTCATCTCAATAAGAGATCTTTCTTTTTCTTTTGCATTAAAATGGCAGACAGATCTTGATAAGAAATAAATTTTGTGGCTGATGAAGAACATTTTAATGACATTCTTTCAGAAAAGTCTTTAAATATAAAGACATATTCTTGTGTTTTTATATTATACCAATAATGTGTTACAAATTATACATTAGTATGACTCTTCCATTTCTAGAATGAACAATAGACTTTGAGTTGAAATGGATACCACTTCTTTTCCAATTCTTACTCATATGCTTATGCTAAGCTATAGTTTTATATTATTTGAAATTACTGATTTCCAGGAAAACAGGAAGGAAATAAAACCAACTAAAATGACAGTAATGAGGGGGTTACAGGGACTTTGGGAGTGATTAAGTATAGTAAATTTGTACATCGATGCTATACAATTTAACACTATTATAAAAATAACCCAAATATAATAATCAAAATTAAAATTCTTGATTCCCACTGATTTCAGGGATATTTGTTTAGAAAAATAAAACTCACAAAGCCTTGATCTCTTTGAATAAATTTAACTGATGACTATAATAAGTAACTCCTTGTCTCTCTTCCTCCCTTTCTCTCTGACCCTGTCTAATATCTTCTCCCACATTGGAACAATATTTTATATTATTTCTTGAAAGAAAAGTCTCCATTTCTCTAAAATTTACTCAATTTTCAGTTGTACTATGGAGAGGAAATTTGTTATTGCCATCTATATGATGAAACATTCCTAAAATAGCTATCTTTTAATAAAACGTAAACTTTTCCTTTGTGAATTAATTTTATAATAAAAGCTGCTCCAACATATTAAGGGCTTAAGATATTAACAGAAGTGAATATTTAATATATATTCAGAATATAGTTATTTAAAAATATTTTTGTTTTGGTTTTTGGATCACACCCGGCAGCACTCAAGGGTTACTCCTTTCTCTATGCTCAGAAATCACCCCCGTGGGGCCGGTGAGGTGGCTCTAGCCGAAGAACCACCGTCCTGCATGCAAGGCAAATGCTTTACTGCTGTGCTATCTCTCTGGTCCCTGTTTAAAATTTTTTAATCTTTATTTAAGCACCATGATTACAAGCATGATTGTAGTTGAAGGAGAATGTTCTGTTTATTTTTAAATTTTTTAACAAATGTTTATGGTTGAAAGATATACTTAGCCAGTGGTTTTTGACTGTAAGTATGCAGGTGGCTACCCCTTAACAATAATTTCCTGTACAGTGTGAGAGTTAAGGCACATGCTTTTCACATATCCTAGCATTTGGATCCCTGACACTACATGATTTCTTCATTGCCTGTTGCTTGATAAAGGTATTATACCTGTTAATTCTCTTAGCCTGGTTGGCTAAGAATTGAGGGGAGAGGGTCCAGGGCAAGAGAAAAGCAAGAAAAGTGCTTTTTTTGCACATTGATAACCCATGTTCAATCCCTGGGCCCTATTTGGCTCTCTGAGCATAGTGCAGAAACAAGCCTTGAACACAAGCTTTGTGTGCCCCCTAAATAAAAGAAAAATTAGTATCGGGGCTCCGTAGTCAATGAAAAATATAGTTATGGTAGAAAATAATAAAACTGTATTTGATGGCTTTTAGAAGCCTTGAACTCATGAACTTTGTGAGGAATTATCATTGAGAGGAACTGATGGTATTGTGCTGAGGCTTTAACTCTTTGGGGGCCATTTCAGATGATGTCTGTCCATGCATTTGAGATGGCAATAGTCTATAGCACTTCTAAGTATGTCTCTGAAACAATGAAGAGTGGAAACTCAGGTAATGTCGTTTCTAAGTACTTGAAGAACAATTTATCTCTACTTGATCTTATGTCCCTCATCTGCCTCTCATTATTTAATAATGTTAATAATAGCAGTGATGGTAGAAATGATGACTATAAAAAGAGTAATAATAATCATAATGATTATGGCAGCTGCTGTTTAGAAACATCCTTGAACAGTAGTAGTAAAGAGCTTAGTTTCCTTAGGCCAACTGAGTAGGTTTTGTTCATTTTGGGTTTTGTGAGAGTCACAGTCAAGTTCTTTCCATCTGCCTCCTCGGGTTTTCTAATGTAGACATTTATAATCACAACTATATGTAATTGGCCAAAAGATATAAAGGAAAGAGTTTAAATTTGAATCATTTCAGAAATTCCAGAGAATGCACGTATTCTGTGTATCAGCAACAAAAATCATCTAAGGACAAGGATGTAAACATTTTCTGAAGTTCAGTCATATTCCCTGTGAATGTATGAAATTATTAATTTACTGAACAAATATTTAAACCTCACATATTTCTGTAGTAGGGGATACTAACCACCTTTTGTGGAGTCATTTCATAAATAAGACAATGCTTTTATTGTGAATTTGTCAAAAAAAAAAAGCTCATATTAGAAAACACATCAATGAAAAGATGATGGTATTTTCCTAATGTCTAATGTTCTAATACATTTTCCAAATGTATCTGATTTTGTTAATCTGAGGCCTCTTTTTCTTCCCTGACTTGATGTCTTAAGATACAGCAAGCTGACCACGGAACCAGATAAGAAAGTTGTTCCAGGACTAGGTCTCTGCTGATTTTCTTTACTGAGTCAAACTAGTAATGTTTGGAGCATTTTTAACATGGGTATGTTTCAAATGTTTCCCAAACTGAAATATAGTAATCTTTCATTTACATTCTATCTATTAAGATTTTCCCAGCTTCACACATGCAGAGTATTATGCGAGAAATTAATCATATCAGAGAAAAGTAGCTATTGAAAAATTGCCAAACACCATAAACATTGGTCAAAATGGAGTCCAACAATTTGTACAGAGAATAATTGAAGCTATGGATTCACTTGGGAGAACTGAGCAACTTTTCATTATGAATTATAAAGCTTTTCAAACATAAAATGATATCTGAGAGGAGTGCTTTACCTAAAAGGTTTCGATAAGCAATGAAAAAGTCTTTAAAATATGCAGCAGGGATCAATCATCCAGCTCTATAGCGCTAGTTATACTCAGTGGCATTACCCACATTCCTTGATAAACAATATCCCATAACCCCTGAACATTCCCATTATTTCAGTCAGCGCCCAGACATAAGAAGTGACAAAAATGTCAGAGGGTGTTTTATTTACTAATATAAAACCAGTTCTCATGGAAGTAGACATTCTGTGACAACGGAGGTTTATAAAACGCATTTCCCCAGCATCAGAAATGATTCACATTGACCAAGAAAGATAGAAAGCCTGCTGCTGCTGATGCATTTTAATTGAATGTTACTCATAATAGTCACGAATTTCTTTCACTTGAGAGGTAACACGTACTGCCTCTGTGACTGAAGGACACCTAAATTCTCCCTGAGCAAAAAAGTGAGAAGTTTAAAAAGATCTTGTCAAGTCCAAAATGTAACAATACCTTGTAGCTTCCCTCATTCTATCTGCCCAAACAAGTGTACAATGTTTTCTGTAGACATCATTTTGCTATTAATACTTTCCTCTTTTACAGGAGAAATCGAGTCCTTATTTCAACTCAGATGCAGGATAATTATAACTCCACTCTCCTTTCATTGAAGAAAGAATTAAATGAGAGCATCCATTAGGAAAAGAACTCAATAATAGAAGAGAGGTTTGTTTTTTGGTTTTGAGGAGTTTTTTTGTTTTGTTTTGTTTTTGTTTGTTTGGTTTTGATTTGGGGGCCACAGCCGACTGCACTCATGGGCTACTCACCCCGTCCGTCCCAAGTCAGCATCATGCAAGGCAAAAGCCCTACCTCTGTTCTATCGCTCCAGCCCCAGAAAAGAGTTTTATGTTTGGAATTTGCAAGAAACAAAAGGATAGGATACTAAGACCACTGATAGACTTTCTCTTCTTTTCTTGACAAAAGAGGGCTTCACATTCTTTCCATCAATGTTGATTATTGTTAAATAGAGAGGAAAGGGACTATAAAATGTTAGGAAAGTGGCATTTAAAGAGATAATGCACATGAAAACAGAAAAGTTTAAAAAAATAATAGGGACAAGAATGTTTCTTTAAGCTTACTACAGAATGGTGAGTGTAATTAGAAAAATGACTACACTAACAACTACCATGACAATATTAATGAGTAGGAAAAGTAGAATGCCTATCTTGAATACAGGGACTGGGGAGGAGAAAGATAAGGGGCATTGGTGGTGGGAATGTTACACTGGTGAAGGGGGGTGTTCTTTGTATTACTGAAACCCAACTACAACCATATTTGTAATCATGATGTTTAAAGACATTATTAAAAAATAATAGGGAAATATGGATAACTGAAAATAACTTAGAGCCTAATATTCATTGCAAAAACACAATTACTTACTAATCTATGTGTGAGTTAGAAAATGCTTTGGTTTGTTAAGCTTTAAATTAATATACTGTATATTTGATTGTAGGGGTAAAATATTTCTCTTGACTAGGATAAATGAGGTGGCTATAGCCAGAGCTTTGGAACTTGAAAGATTTCATCTGCATCATGGAATTTTGACCAGCCTGCTTTATGGAGGTGATACAGAGCAGTCAAACCTCTAAATATACACAAATCAAATACTTCAATTACCAAATCAATTTTCCAGGATTGTATAAATATATGAAAATGTATCTCAAAGGGTCATTTAAAGTGAACCAAAATGGCACCCTTCTAAATGGCACATGTATTTCTTTCTCTCCAGTATGTTTGTCCACATAGCTCAAAGCACTCAACTGGTACCAGATAAAACAACAAAAAAAATCTTGCACTACTACTCCTGTGAATTTCTTAATAAGCTCACCTGATAAAAGTCCTAGTAAAAACCAAGGTTTGCTCATGTAGTTAAAAGGGTCAGGTTTATTAACTATTTTTTAATGATTAATTAAATTGGTTTATCTAAATTATAGTTTTCCTTTTTTCAACAGGTCTGCCATGTATGTTTATAAACACATATATATGCTCTGTTTTGTGTGGTACACAAATTCTCCTTCATTCAGACTAAATGATATATGGTTACACATGGCACCATTATTCTCATATATAACACAAATGTACAAAAATATGTGGGGCATTTTGCTTCCTTAAAATTCTTTCATGTTTCTTGGATAATTTTCTTTACATGTTTTGACTTACCTAATGGCAATCCTCACTTCATTCTACACTAGTCTAATTAATTTGACAGGACTGGAAACTTGTTCTTCCTGTTCACATTTATTATTCATCTTTTCTGAATGCCCTGTAGGGAGCACAAAGCACAATAAAGCAGTACTTAGCAAATGCCTCGATGTTAAATGCCATTTTAGGTTGACTCACAGTATCAGCAACATCTGATTTGGGGCAGCCTAAGAAAAATTACACCTTCCACAATAGTATCAATTTAAACAAGTATTAAATAAAAAGATCGTGTCCATTTTTTCATGAACTTCTGCAGTGATCTCTGGGGACTATAACTTATTCTAACTGTATCTGAAATCTTTACTAGAGAAATGACAAAGGTATCATACTTTGCAAGATAAGCTGCCAGTCTTCAGTGGCAAATGTGAAGATAATTTCAGGAGGTTGAGGCACCTCACACATAATTTACACCATATCAGATCTTTTTGTGAAGGAATAGGGTAAATTACAAGATTGATAAATAAACCAGAAAGAAGGAGCTTTTATTTAGGGACTAACTTTGAAGTTTCTCTAAGCAAACTTTCTTCAGGGGCAAAGATTCTAGTAAGGTTGGTACAGGTGGGTAATTAAAAAAATAAGAGTGAATTCATCTGCATACATTATTTAAATACCTAGAGCATTTCTCTGCTTTAATGATAAATTATGATCAGTAAAATCTGTTGGCTGCCTTCGAGCTAACTAATGGATCACTAATCAGCAACCGTCGAATCATCCTAGCTAGGTGGAATAAATATCTCTAAGGAAGTCACAGATAATTTTTAATGGTCTAAACCTATAAAGATGCACAGATATATTCACAAATTTACTACACATGCATCTAAAAATATGTGCTTAGATATCATGTTCACGTGTTAAAGGCCTGCTTTTTTTATATTATGTCTACTCTGCACAGCTCTATTCTCTCTAGAATTTTGTCTAAGAAAAATAGTCCCTGAAACTAATTAATCCTTAAAGAGATCAGCTGATCCATCTCATTGTTAGCAATACATTTTTAATTGTTCATTTTATTCAAGCACCACTTGAACACAAGTCAATTTGCAAATTCATTAGAGAACAGAAAAGGCCTGGGGTATGTTCGTGTCATTTTTTTTAAGATAAAGATAAAAAGCAGACCAAATTTCATAAGGGATGTTAATCAACTAATTGATTTTATATATCAGGAAGCAGGAATGTATCTTGTTATTTGAGCAGAAGTCTCCTTTGCGAGAAGTTTTGTTCTACCTTCCTTCTCCTCCAGTGAAACCTCTTGTGGCCGAACACCCTGGCGACTAATGACAAGCTTTGAAGCAACATTCACAGACCATTTGCTTTGATGACATTCGGAGGCTTTTCTTCCCTCATTCCAATTCTAAGTAGAGTACACATGCTGTATAGCCTTTGAAAACTAATCAATACAGTACGATTTGTCAGGTTGCAGCTGACTAGTATCACATCTTTAACTCTTTTCTTAAGCGAATTGTACACATTTTTAAGTTAAACCTTATGAAAGGAGTTGGGTAGATGATCCTTCTCATCTCACAGGCACACCAGTGTGACTGACTCTTTCTTCCATATTTTAACATCAAAAGCTCATAATCTGTGTAAGTTAACCTTCCATAAAACTAAAATTATATGGTCATCATATATAATCTGATGATTGATTGCAGCTGTCAAAAAAGTCACAAATTGTGAATGTTTACTGCAGTTGCACCATGAAAATTATTACATACTCTTAAAAAATCCATCTAGAGAAAATAGGCAGCTTACATTCACGGGTTGCAGAGCTGAAGCATATATGTTTTCTTTGTGACTTTTTAGCTCTCTTAAAATCAATGTTAAAACCCTTAGGTCTGATTTTTCATTTCAATGTCTTTGTGTAATGTTCCTCAACCATACCTCATCTAATTTAATAAGATGCAAGCTAAGGAAGTACTTAAGTTACTTATCAAGGGTTTCAGATGACACATTATTATTGTAGTCAAAAGTCAATATTTGCTAATCATGTTAGTACAGGAACTGTTTCAGGCCTACAATTCTTAAATTGCAGAGATATCTAAGATTAATTAAACCTATCTCCCTTGACCCTCTCTCTCTACCTCTGTAAAATGAGTAAATCAATGACATCCTAAGATACCCAAAAAGCCAGACTTGCATGTCACGGGTAAAAGCTTGTTTGTATTAATGCCCCAATAACACATTTTTGAGCAGTTTATGTATGCTGATAAAAGAATGCTGAAGTAAATATATGACCTCTTTAATTTTTCTTTTATATGGCAACTTGTAAGTAAAATTTTAGTAACTAAAACTGAAAGGCTATATGCCTGTTCTGACAATTGGTATAGAGAAGTGGTATCAGGGTCAACACCCCTGAATAGGTCTGCTCTTAGAATGGATTCCAGAGTCTACCTTGGGGTCAAAATAAGTAACTATTTAAAGGTCAAGGCTCCCTTTCCTTGTAGTAGTAAACCTATTCATAAGATCCATTCTAACCTAATGTTAGCCAGAATTTGGCCTAAATTGAGTAGTAAATAAGTCTGAAGCCTTATTTATGTGTATCGACTAGGAGAAAACTCGAAAACATAGTAATTCTCTAATGACTTACAGTAGCTGCTAGTTCAGTTCCCTCAGGGACAAAGGCTAGGTATTAACCTGATATGCAACTTAGGATATATTTACAGGTATTTAGTAAAAACAGTCATGCTGTGCAAACTGAATATCGGAACAGGAATCAATAGAAACTAGCTAATTAGGTTATAAATGCATTGATTTTATTTTGAATATGTCCTCAAATAGAGTCTGTGAATAAGCATTCTGAAATAGGGTTCTTAGAGAAAAGTGGCAATCAAATTATTCTCTGTGACTCTCCAATCAATCCAGAGGTTTAGGTAAAATACTCTGATGCATATTCTATATAATCAAAATGACATGTCCTATTCGTATTCCAATTACTGCTGAACTATTAGCAATGCCCGATTCCACTGTCTTAGAGCCATATCCAGTAATCTGGAAACCTCTTGTCATCTTTTGTATTCATTCAATTTAAAATGAGACAATTTTCCCTTTAAAGCATTTTTATTAAACATTATTTTATGCATGGATTTAACATCCTAATTGATTTAGGTGGATGCTCAAAATGAGTTTCTAACTCCTTTTGTTCTTCTCTTCACTGAAAGAAGTCAGCAGTCATGACCTTATTTATAAATTTAATGATGAGGTCTAGCATACAGAATTATTATTAAAATAATAGATACTCATGTTCATAGGACTTTATTCACATGAAAATACCCAATAATTTAATAAACTACTCTAGTGTGATACTAGACTAGAATTGTCAACTTAGAATGTATATAAATCACAAAAATAAAAGTGCCTTTGGAAAAAGAACAGAGTTGCTTCCCATATTCTAAATATTTTCTCAGCATAAAATTCCCCTTTATTTCCCTTAGAGGTTCATATGGGTATATATTTAGGATGAAATTACTTGATAAAGCATATATGTACATATATGTGTAAAATTCTATAAGTTATTTTCCAAATACAGTTTAAAGTCAATCTTTCCATTATATTTATAGATGCTTAGCCTCCTAGGATGTTTGATTTATTTACTTATTTATTAGTATGCAGTCACACCTGAATGTGCTCAAGGACACAAGAAACTGTATGTGGCACCCAGAATCCAATGGGGATCTGCCACATACAAGGGCAAGCATCCTCATCCTTGTACTGTCTGCCCAACCCAGTTTGCTTTATTTCAAATGAAAACAATTAAATGGTTTGTGCTATAACTACTCCTTTAATAAGCGATTGCTGTTTTAAATCATCTATATTAATATGAATATCAGGATATTCATAAGATTAAGTACAACCTAAGAGAAAATAAAAATGGGTTTGATAGATATTTGGTGCATAAATTCTAGAAAATTAACATGCCAAATGAGATAAGAGTAAAGGAGAAATTAAAGATGATAATAGACTTGAAAAATTATGTAGTTGACTAATTTCCAATATGGAAAATACCATGGAAGGAAATTTTATTTTTGTCCTATTGTTATAAAAAAATTTGGGGGATATGGTAAGTTTGAATTGCCCAAGTGAAGACATGAAGAGAACAGCTATATTCTTACATCTGAAATTTAGAATGAAGGTCTTGATTAAGCATAACAATTTAAGCATTAACAAAATATAAATGGTTTAAAGCTATGGAAATAAATGATCTCACAAAAATAATGGGCATAGAGAGAAAAAAAAGGGAATGAAACTGAACACTGCAATATCAACATTTATAAGAGGCTCTAAGTGGGATTTGTGCAGGGGTTAGATTCAAGATGAGATGTGAAAACTCATTCTTTACCTCCTATCCTGCATGAGTCAGATTGAAATATTTGTTTATGAAGGATTGCTTCATTGTCCTTTTACAAATGTTTGAGTTACAATTTCAATCGAGAAACCTAGCAATTGATTTGAAAATGAGTATTATAAAAGGATAGTGAAAGCAAAAGAGGCAGAAAGTCATAATAAGCACACTGCTGAAATCAGGACTATTGCTGTAATTGCTTCTTCTGTCTGGGTCATTTCACCTGCAGAAAGCCATGTGATTCACTCCCTTATGAATTCCTAATGTCTACACAAATGTCATTCAATCCATAAGGAATTCATTAGCCACATTCTTTAAAACAGCAACACCAAGATTGTTGGCAAGGTGGTGGACAAGTAGAGAGACAAGAGTTTCCTCTTCACGTTTTTAACTGGATGATCAATGAAGAGAAATAGAGGCTAAAAAAAGACCAGTTGACTAGAAGACAAGTGACATCACATGGAAAGTAATAGAAATTAGAGTGTGTAGAAACAACTAAAAATAAAATTAGTCCGTAATGTCCTCAAGATGTTATAACTTATATGAGGGTAGGCTATTATTTGGAACAACCATGTCTAAACAAAGACGCTTTTTCCTTGAAACCATAGAAACACCAGCGACCAGCCTTCAGGCTACAAACCCAGATCTGCACCACAACTGCCTCTAAGGCAATGGCCTAGCTTCACTGCTTCTCCACTCATCTCTACAGAATGCCTTAGCTGTCAGATTTGTGGCTAATGTCTCCAGGCTGGACCACCTCCTCTTCTCCTGTGTTTTTCACTTTCAGGTAACCCTGGTAGCCAAAACAATGAACTGGAACTTTCTGCAATCTTCTGTCGGGTGCATAGCAAACACCAGAAATTCATGTAACTCTTGAAATTCAAAAGAGGCCTGTTGGATTAACTGGGTCTTACCCTACTCAGTATTCATTCTCCACCCCAGGGTGTGAGCTGGTGTTGTATTACTAGATTCCACCTTACTCAGAATTCCTTCTTCACTCTAGTGTGTAGTATGGTTCTTGCTAATGAAAAAAACTCGGTCTCAGGAAGGCATTGCATTCATTCTCCAATCATCTTCACTAAGCTACCTACCTGCCTCTTAGAGTAAAAGGCTTGTGTGTTGAAAGTCCTGAACCCGTGTTTATGCCCTTTTACTGTGTACATTATTACCTACATTGGCATGTGTTTCCAGACCCATGATTCTCCAGATCCTGGTTTGAGAACCTGAAGCTTCCTTCTCAGAAGCCCAACTCAAAGGAAAACTTATGGACATATTGAACTCGTAGCTGATCACAGTGAAGCACTTCAGAGGACCCCTATAAATCACTGCTATCTCCATTCTGGTCCAAATTTGTGAACCAACCAAACTCTTGTGTGGTAGCACAACTCCCATAGTTTTAATTCTAATTTTTCAGTAGCAATACACAAAATATTAAGTAAATTATTCCTACCTGCCATGGGGCAGACTCCAAGGAAGTTGGGAAATTGATGACCAGTTTAGAGGAAATTTTGAATGCCAGTAATAACTGTATTGTAAACAAATCTGTAAGTCATAGTCTAAAATTAAGAAATAAAAATATTTAATTTAAAAATAAGAAAGAAAAGAAATATCAGGCATCAGAGTACCATGGCCAAGTACTCAGGTAGAAATAGGTACTGGCAATTATAGATATTGGACAAAGTTAAGTAGCCAGGTAACTAGGACTGCTAGGAGAAGACATTCCATACCCCCACTATTAAGGATATGCTAGGCCATATAATAACTCTTATATGCTTAGGTTATATTCTAAAAACATAGGCTTTAACCCTTGTTGGAGAATAACTATAGTTTGAGCTTGAGAAAGATACAGTTGTGGAGCGTGTTTAGAACAAAATGAGCTATTCAGTGCCTTCATTATAAGAAACCTCCTTACCTTGGGTTGTCAGATTATCTGTTCAGTTCACACTTCAGGCAATCACTGGTATAGTATCTTATTTCTATATGAGCCTTGACCACCTGTATTGAATGCAATGCTTATAGACTATGAAAGTCGTCCTCATTTCATCTGCCTGTGACTATTAGAACTGACCTGATCAAAGTCCAAACCCACAGAGCATAGGTTTATTTTTTTTCTTTGTACCATTCAGAAAGAACTGGGCAACAAAACATATATCTCAGGTCTATATCATAGATGAGGCTTCAGTGTTTTGAATGTTAATCTAAAATAGTTGGGGAAGCACAAATTGTAGAATTAGACTACAAATGATGGTGGTTATAGAAGCTGTTACTACTCAAATAAGTGAATGAATGATATCTTCCTATTGCAAACTCCCCTCTCTATACTGTATAGATTTCTATTTCTTGTTATAACTAAATTTCAATATTCTAAATGGGAGTTGGTATAGAAAGCTACAGATTTGGATACAAATTCTAAGAATTATATCCTAAAGCCTATAAATCTACTGCAAGCTCTACATAACAAATTAAGGAAAGACAGCCACTCAGCACACAGCAGTTAAATACAATATTACACTCAATGAGGAAAAGAGGGATTGTGCCACAAAAAATTATGGACCATAGCAAAAATCTAGAGGTAAGATCAAATAAAGGTCAAATAAGCAGATTCCCAAGAAAGTTTAAAATAGCAGTTATAGCAAAGTTAAATAAAATCTGAAAGACAAAGGACAGGCAATTGAGATCTATAATAAGTACATAGAAATTATTTTTTTAAAATCAAATAAAAATGTGTACTTTAATATGTACATTAAATAAATTGAAGAGTACAGTAGAGGAGAAGCTTTCCAGTCAGCAAGAAGAAGCAATAAACTGGTGAGTTGAAGATAATGATAGTGGAAAACCCACAAGTAGAATCACAAAGAAAATACAACTGTAAAATGTGAACATTGTATGTAACAATACTGAAGAACTATCTCTGGGAGAATATCTACATTATAGGCCTCCCAGAAAAAAGAAAAGTAAAAGGGCAGAAACCCTATTTGAAGAGACATAGTAAATAACTACATATTCTCATAGAAGAGAATCAGACTCCTAAACAAACAACCAAAAAACAAATGGATATACCATGGCATCTTATAAGTAAGGCATAAAAGCTAAACTAAAGAATAGAAAACTACCAGCATCTAGGGAAAATTGAATTACATATATTACATACACATTACCTATAATATCTTTCACAGACTTTTCCATAGAAACCATTCAAGACAGAAAGAAATAACCTAAGATATTAAAAATTATAAGGGAAAAGTACTTTCACCCCAGAATACTCTATACCGCCAATTATCACTTAGGGTAAGAGGAAGAATAGAGAGTGTTAGAGATAGAAAAAATTAAAACAATTCGTCACTACCAAATTTCTATTGCTAGAATATTAAAGAGCCTCTTATAAAACAAAAAGCAATTTCACCTATAAGTAATAAGATACCAAAATTATACAATGCTGGGACAGAGGCAGGGAGAGAAAAGTTCAAATGTGGCCCATTAAAATGAATGTAAGATCAGTCTGCATAATAAGCTTCAAGATAGAATTTTATGTATAAACCTAAGGACAACCTTAAAACAAAATTGTTGAATGAAAAACTTAAAACACTGGAAAAGAAACAAAGAATTATATAAAGTGATAATATTAAAGAGAAAACATACAATATAAAAATAATAAAAATAGCATTTTGAATATGTAAAAACAAACAAAATATAGCAAATCCAGAAAACACCTAAAAATGGTAACAAACAGCAAAAAACATATAAGGAAAATTAACTAAATAGTAATGATCTGGATTTGTGGCTATAACACAACAGGCAGGTGGAATTCTTGCCTTCATGTAGCTGATCTACTTCAATCCTCAGCACGACATAGCATCACATCCCCTGAGCATCTGCAGGAGTGAACCCTGAGTACAAAGTCAGGAGTAGTTACTGTGCATACCAAGTGTGGCCTAAAAAGAAACAAGCAAGTATTCGTGGTCTGAATTCACCAGTTAAATCCAGAGTAGATAACAAAACATAATTCAAATATTTTTTCCTAGAGGAAATAATTCTTAGCACTCAAGATAAAAACAGGCTTGCTTTGTTTTGTTTTTATTTCAGGACCACGGTTATTGTTTGATTGTTGTCTTTATTGCTGTGATGCTTTTCAGATTCTTTTCTTTGATGGTTATTTTTTTTTTGGTATGATTTTTATGTTTTTTTTCCTTTTTCCCTTTCTTCTCCTAAATTGATATTTATAGCCTCTAGAAGGACTCCTCCAGTTTCTTTCTTGTTTGATTTTAACCCCCTTTTATTTCTCTTTCTTTATTCCCTCCAAACAAAACCACATAACTTGAACCATCTTGTTCTGCCTCACAAATTGAGGGGGAAATAATGGCGGGAACCAAGGCCAAACAAATGTATGAACATTGAGTAGAAATAAAAAATGATCAAACTTAAATACCAAATCCAAAGCCAATGACAACAGAATCGAAACCCAATCTACAACAACCTAGACACAGAGGGGACCACTTATCCTAGCAGCCCTGGGGTCAAAGGAGAGGGATATTGGATGCATGCTGGGAACAGAAGTGGAGGGAGGACCAATAAATAATAAGCATTAAACATTTATTTAGACAAAAGAAAATTGTTAAACTCTTCACTTGCCTTTTGAACTGAAAAAAAAAACAGAAGTTATTTCCTACACACTAAACACAAATTTATTACATCTACATATAAAAAATTTCTGAACCTAACCCTAAATTTCAACCTAAGTGTGACCTGTACTGATACCAAAACAGCCAATATTTCTTCATTTAAATATAATGCTTATGTTAACACTCAAAAAACTTGATGCATTAAGCCTTTGCAGTTAATTCTAATTCTTGCTCTAGGCCGATTTTAAGGATATTTCTATCAATATAATAACTGAACCCGGGGACCGGGCGGTGGTGCTGGAGGTAAGGTGCCTGCCTTGTCAGTGCTAACCTAGGACAGACCGCGGTTCGATCCCCCGGTTCCCCATATGGTCCCCCATGCCTGCCAGGAGCGATTTCTGAGCGAATAGCCAGGAGTAACCCCTGAGCGTCACCAGGTGTGACCCAAAAACCAAAAAAAAAAAAAAAACTGAACCCAAGAACTGGCATAAAACTATCAACTAGTCCAACTGTAATCAAACCATTCTTCACTTGCTTTTTGATCTCAAAACACAGCAATAGTTTCAACAATACACATTTCCTAACTCTAAACCATCCCTAATCTGCCTTCTCAGCTGAACATATATAACCCTGACCTGTACTAATGCAAAATCAGCAAAAATTTCTAAATGTATATATCTCCCTTATGTTAACACTCATTTTAAGTATTAACACACAAGCTGAAAAATAAAACTTCCATAACCTAAACCTGACCCTAAACCCAGACCAGCCAATACTAAACATAATTCTATCAATTTATTAACTAGATCCAAGAATAGACATACAACTATCAACAAACCCATATTTACTAATGACTATTAATTTTTTGCATATTGTTCTCAAAACAGAGCAATATGATCATCTAAAGACTATACTTTTCTAAACCTAGCCTTAGTCATATTCCTCATTATAACCATAATCCATGATTAACCTGTCCTCTACTGATGCCAAAATCCGCGAATATTTCTAGATTCAAATATTCCCTAATTTTACTGTTAATTTTAGGTAGGAATACACAAAAATATTAAATGTGAAACCACCACAGATTTCAAAATACAGCAATAGTTATCCATTAAACATTAGCTATTTCCTAAATCTAATACTAGACCTAATCCTCAACAAAAATGAACCCATCAAAAGACTACCTCACACAGAAAAGCAGGAAACCAGGCAGGGAGCAAAACAGGAAACCACTCAGGAAGCAAAGCAGCAGTTTTTATGTCATTTTTGTGCTCAAACACCCTTCATGGGCAGAGTCAGCCCACCTTGTGCAGAGCCCTGTAGAAATTATGTCCACTGAGGCCTTTCTTGGCTTGTACTGGGAGAGGGATTATGTCTGCTGGAGCCTTTCTTGGCTGCCTCAATCTTTAAGTACTGCTTCTGATCTTTAAGTACAGAAATAATTATCATTCAAACATTAGACATTTCCTAAATCTAAACTAAAACTAATCCTTATCTTAATCCTAATCAATCAGACATTTTTCTAAATTTAGTGCCAACCCTCTTCCTAAAACTAACTTATCATAAATGAAACCTGCACTGAATTAAAATATTTGCCTATTATTATAACTCATGTTTAAGTAAAAATGGACAAAAACTTGACACATAAACCTCCACAAATCAAACTCTAACCTTAGCCTTAGGCCAATCCTAAATCTAACCCTATCAGTGCAGTAACAGGACTCTAGAATAGGCATAAAAGTATCAACTAGACCAAACTCAGTAATGTCTCAACTCTTACCTTTTGGCCTCAAAAGGTGGAAAATAATGGAGGGTATCTAGACCAGATAGTCATATGAATATTAAGTAGAAATAAAAAAATGATCAGACTTAAACACCAAATCCAAAGCTAATGACAACAAAATAGACAACCAATATAAAACATGCTAGACACTAATACTAGCAACCTGGGGAGTAAAGGAGGGGGATATGGGATGCATGCTGGGAACAGGGGTGGAGGGAGGACAGCATTGATGGTGGGATGCCCCTTATTTGATGTCACTATGTATCTAAAAAATTACTGTGAAAGATTTGCAATTCACTTTGGTTAAAATAAAAATTAAAAATAAAAAAATTGCTTAATTTAGACAAGTATAAGCATCTCCAATAAGATGAAATTCAGTCAAAAAAAAAAAAAAAAGAACAGGGAAACCCTACACATGAATCATCCTGCAATTAGACCAAATAGAGGCTTTGGTCAAACTAAGTGTCTAACCCCTAAGTCTTTCTCTGAGGTCCCAGTAAAAGTTCTTCAATCATATTTGTCACAGTCAGGTTTCTGTAGTTAGAGATCTTGGTTTTTGCAGATATCCAATATTGAAATCAGGGTATCACAGAGAAGCTTCTGGCTTCATCTCTATGTTAGGTGACATTGTAGAGAACTCTGCCCTGAAAGCATCTGCCTTGAGAGCGATAGCCTAGGACAGACTGTGGTTCAATCCCCTGGTGTCCCATATGGTCCCCCAAGCCAGGAGAGATTTCTGAGCGCATAGCCAGGAGGTTTCACTGAGTGTCACTGGGTGTGACTTAAAAAAAAAAAGAGATTAAAAATTTATCCTGGCAGGTTAGGGGACCGCCAGGGATCAAAACCAGGTTTGCCCCATGTCAGTTGTGTGTAAGACAAAAGCCCTACCACTCAGGTCCTAATGCTTACTTTTTTTTTTTTTTTTTTTTTGGTTTTTGGTTTTTGGGCCACACTGGTGATGCTCAATTCTCGGGTTACTCCTAGCTATGCTCTCAGAAATCGGTCCTGCCTGGCTTGGGGGACCATATGGGACACCAGGAGATTGAACTGTGGTTCATCCTAGGTCAGCTGTGTGCAAGGCAAATGTCCTATAACTGAGCCACTGTTCTGGTCCCTCATGTTTACTTTTAAGTATAAATTCAGAAACCTGTTGCTAAGACTTGGTGAGAGTCATTTAGTTTCTAACAATTCATACATAAATGATATAGTCAAAATTTAAATACATGAGCTTTAAATCTAGAGCTAACATGGAAAGACATTAAATAATCCCACTTGGAAGACTTTTTATTCTAAATTTGAAATGCCATGATCCTTATTATATGGATCCTTTTGTTTACTAGTTGACTTAAATGGGAGTAATTTCACTGAAATTGGAAGAACAAGACAAGTGCTGAGAATTCATTTCTCTATCTCTGCTAAAAGGGGGAATGCAGCATTGAGAAATTCAGTTATAATTAAGCAATTTTAGATAATGAAAAATACAGTTTGAGAAAGAAATTCTTTGGGTGCAGTCATTCTTCTACATTAATAATTATGTTACTAGTACACTGATGGCATGGATCAATTTATACCATTAAATGTAATATTGATTCTACTTATTTGGATTATTATTTTCAAATATTTCTAGGTCTTTCCCTTCTGAGTATCCAGCTATGCATATAACCGTGACTCGTGACCCTCCTTCTCCAAACTTACACCTGATAAAATTTGCTTCTATGACTTCAATTCTCACCTTCAGACCAGTCCTGACACCTCTTTGCCTTTATCTTCTCTCAGAGTTCTGTGTCACATTTCTTGTTCACTTGGCATTATGCAGGGGGGTATTCTTTACATGACAGAAGCCCAACCACAATCATGTTTGCAATCAAGGTGTTTAAATACAATATTATTTAAAAATAATAGGAAGACTTAAGTCTATTATTTATTTAAAATAATATCTGTATTTAAGCACCATGATTAAAAACATGTTTGTAGTTGGGTTTCAGTTCAGTGAGATGAGAGTGCAGCATATAGTGAGAAATTATATGATGGTTGTGAAGATGATGATAATGATGTGACATAGTAAAGATGATAACTAGTGAGGAAGGGAGACAAAACAAATCCAAGTTACTATTAACATTTAAGAAAATTTCATTGGAATTATTCATATAAATCCTAATAACTTAAAAACAAATCTCATCTTTATTGTTGCTGGATATCATCCCCAGACTGTCTTTTATTTTCCTTATATCCAATCAATGAATGAGAATATTTTAAGTATATTCCTCTTTTTCTGAATCATTTCACTCAGAATAATAATCCCAAAGTCCATCCATGTATAAGCAAATTTGATGACCTAGTCTTTCCTAATGGCTGCACAGTATTGCATTGTGAAGAAGTACCACAGTTTTGTTAGCCACTTACTTGTTGTAAAGCACCTGGGTTGCTATCTAATTCTGGCTATTGGAAATAGTGCTGCAATAAACATAGAAATGCAGAGGGCATTTTTCTATTATGTTAGAGTATATATAATATATTATATATAATATATGTTATATTATATATATTATATATTATATATATTATATTATATATTATAATATATATATAATATATTAACCTAGAGTATGTTTCTAGGACTGGTATTGCTGGACCATAAGAAAGCTGGATTCCAGTTTTATAAGAAATAGCCATATTATTATCCATAAAGGCTAAGCTAGAGTTAAAAACATACAACAATAACTTTGTGAGAGTGGCAAGTGTTGTTGTTTGCATAGGCCCAGCAAAAATATGAATAAAATGGGGGGGGGGAGAAAGCATGTCCTAAATACAAAAAGACCTTATCCTTGAAGTTCTCTGGCATAAGACCAACTCTGGGTTCCAGGCATACTAGGTTGTCCAATCCCTGAGTCATTCTTTGTGGCACTTTTTTCACACCTTAGCTGTTGTTGTTGTCCAGTTTCTGTAGTTAAAGATTCTGGTTTCAGTGTTTCTGCCCTATAAGCAAGTTGCTGCTGTCACTGAGTCTTCTGGGTGTCAAAGGAACACTCCTTGGAGTAAAGTCAATGCTAGGGTAGCGGCAGGGTCTCCCCTGGTAGAGGTTTGCCTCCTGGTGATGTTGTAGACAATTGTGATCAATTCCATAGATGGTCAGTAGTAAAGGGGTGTATGGGCAATGCCCATTTTCAGAGGCCGGAGCCAAGTCATTATGCCAGTATTCAGAATATAAGACCTAACTATATTACTAAATTTGTGTTTCTATATCTATCTGTTAGAAAATAACTTGTTTGAATATGTAGTATTTTCATTTTAATGTACCTATGCAAAAGAGGAACAATGCCACAATGTATTATTGGTGCCTCTGGGGAGCCAAGGGAACAAGTCCAACAATCCCCTTAACTTGGTTCTAACATAAATTCTAAGACTCTCTACCATAATTCCTTGTTAAACAGATCACAAAGAAAGGAAAACAAACAAACAAAAACAATGGGCATAGTTGTCACTGTATAAGGGATATTTATTTATTTATTTATTTATTTATTTATTTATTTTTTGGTTTTTGGGTCACACCCGGCAGTGCTCAGGGGTTACTCCTGGCTTCATGCTCAGAAATTGCTCCTTGGCAGGCACAGGGGACCATATGGGGCACCGGGATTCGAACCGATGACCTTTTGCATGAAAGGCAAATGCCTTACCCCCATGCTATCTCCCGGGCCCCTATGTATAAGGAATATTTAATAAAAGTTATAGCTATTAAGGGAATACATCTAGGATATTCATATGTCATTCAAAATAGTCAGGAAGAGAATGCTGAATCCTGGATGCCACTTTGGTCTGTGATTTGGCCTGCTGGAGTCTGCAAAATGACTCCGAGCAGTTCCATATTGGAAAATACCTTTGAGTGGGAACTAATGAGAAACCTAGTATGGTAACAACCTACAGTGACAGAATGAAGAAAGGTGGAAGACAGGAGGTTGCTGAGAGAAGATAAGTAGGAACACAGTATTAATTTCTTTTCAACCAGAGAATCTATTTTTGCACTATGGTAGCTGACTGGCAGTTATCTTGGTAGGGATAATAATGTGCTTCATTGGGAACCAATAACTGGGCAGAAAAATAGTTAAATGTGGGTAATATGCGGTGTGGGTGAGGGAGAAAAGGACTGAAAATGAACTTCTGGGTAGTGAGCCAAGGTGGGAAGGAAAGTATAAAACATAGACATTCTGTATATTACAAACAAATTAAACCCAATGATATCCAAATAATTGTCTATACTTTCCGCGTGGGGGCACTAGTCCCTGTGCGGTTTCAGAATAAACAGAGGTAGGAAGAAAAGTTGCCTGCGACTCTTGTGCTCTTGAGCTGCCATTCCCCATGCTGGCAAACACTCCCAGCTCCCAGAAAGGAAAGAGATCCGTCAA
The DNA here is from genome assembly GCA_004027635.1 of Crocidura indochinensis. Classification (NCBI taxonomy): domain Eukaryota; kingdom Metazoa; phylum Chordata; class Mammalia; order Eulipotyphla; family Soricidae; genus Crocidura; species Crocidura indochinensis. The sequence continues at coordinate 18,869 of PVKC010000091.1, read as the reverse complement.
GAGCTGGAAGCCCAGAAGTTCACCATCCCCACCCATACCCTCCCTCTGGAGTCGGGTGGAAAATTGGGAGAGCCTGGGGTCTTCTTTTCCTTGTAGGAACCCACCTCACTGCCCCCTTTGATGTGTGGCCCAGGGGTAGCCCTGGATGTTCCAGAGGAAGGAGGTGCCGGGGTGACCCAAGCCCCACATCAGTTCTAGGCCTGGTTATATAGGCCTTTAGCATGGTGGAGGACCACCATTCCCCAAGCTGGCAAATGTAGTTATTTCTATAATTGCACTCCCACTCTTTGTGGTAAGCTTCATATCATGGGCTGGTCCTTCAGGCCTTCATATCTATTGTCTCTGGGTATTAATACAATAATGACATTTATTTTTCTTAAACCCCACAGTTGAGTGAAACTATTCTGTGTCTGTCTCTCTCCTTCTGACTTATTTTACTTAGGATAATAGTTTCCATGTCTATCCATGTATCGGAAAATTTCATGACTTCATTTTTCATGAGAGCTGCATAGTGTTACATCATATAGATGTACCACAACTTCTTTGGCCACTCATCTGTTGTCAGATATCTTGGTTATTTCCAAATTCTGGTTGTTGTAAATAGCGCTGCAATGAATATATGTATGTAGAGGGCTTTCTGCATTGCTTTTGTGTTCTTAGGGTATATCTCTAGGAGTGATATAGCTGGATATTACGGGGCCTAATTTCCAGTATTTTCAGAAATTTCCATATTGTTTTTTACATAAAGGCTGGACTAGACAGCATTCCCACCAGCAGTAAATGAGAGTTCCTCTCTTCCCATATCCCTCCCACTACTGATTATTCTTGCTCTTTGTGGCGTATGCCATTCTCTGTGGCATGAAATGATACCTCATTATTGTTTTGATAGTTAGTGATGTGGAGCATTTTTTCATGTGCCTTTTAGCTATTTGTATTTCTTCTTTGAGGACATGTCTGTTTGAGCATTGTACAAATTTAACACAGTTCCACTAAGGATACCCATGACATTCTTGAAAAGTGGATCAAACACTTTTGAAATTCATTTGTAACAATAAACACCCACAAAGCACCTAAAGAAACCCTTAGCCATTTTGTATTTCTTCTTTGAAGAAGTGTCTGTTCAAACATTGCACAGATTTAACACAATTCCTCTAAGGATACCCCTTGCAGTGGTCCTCAAACTACAACCCATGGGCCACATATTATATTTGTTCCCGTTTTGTTTCTTCACATCAAAATAAGATGTATGCAGTGTGCATAAGAATTTGTTCATAATTTTTGTTTTTACTATAGTCTGATCCTCCAATGGTCTGAGGGACAGTGAACTGGGTCCCTGTTTAAAAAGTTTGAGGACCCCTGCTTTAGAGGATACCCATGACATTCTTCAAAGAAGTGGATCAAATATTCCTGAAATTCATTTGGAAAAATAAACACCCACAAAACATCCAAAGCAACCTTTAAGAAAAAGAAGATAGGAGGCATCACTTTTCCCAACTTTTAATTTTACTACAAAGCAATAGTCATTAAAACAGCATGGTAATGGAATAAAGACAGATTATCAGACCAATGGAATAGACTTGAGTAATCAGAGAATGTTCTCTAGACATACAATCAATTACATTTTGATAAAGGGGAAAGAAAACACAATGAAGCAAGGAATGCCTCTTCAAAAAGTGTTGTTGAGGCAACTGGTCAGCTGCATGCAATAAAGTTAACTTAGACCTCCATCTAGCACCATGCACAAAGGTCAAATCCAAATGGATTAAAGACCTTGATATTAAACTCAGAATCATAAGGTATATAGAACACATACAAGACATTGAGCCTAAAGGCATCTTCAAGGAGAAAGCATCACTTTCCAAACAAGTGGAAGCAGAAATCAACAAATGGGACTATATCACGCTAAGCTGCTTCTGCACTTCAAAGTGACTAGGATACAAAGGCCAACCACAAAACAGGAGAGACTACTCATGTGTTGTTTCTATTGAGTATATCTCAGAGTTCTATTGTCATCTCTTTACTTTCTTTGAGGATATTTACCAGCCTCTTCTACTGTCTGTAGGTGCTACACAACTCATCTATTCTGCTGATCCACAGTGGCTGTTATTCTACTGTGAAGCTTTCTAACAACATTTTCATTTTACGTACTCTCTTTTTCAGCACTGATATTTTTGTTTGAAATTTTCTCATTTCTAGTCTTCTAACCTCAAATCTTAGGAGCTATCTGTTCTATTATTTATTTATTTTTATTCTTTTGACCACACCCAGAGATGCCCAGGGTTTACTCCAGGCTGTCTGCTCGAAAATTGCTCTTGGCTCAGGGGACCATATGGGACACCAAAGTATCAAACCAATGTCCGTCCAGATTGGCCACTTAAAAGGCAAATGCCCTATAGTTGTGCTATCGCTCCAGTCCCACATTTCTTTAATTTCTTTGAACATCCTTAATATTTACTCTCTAAAGTCTTGATCAAAAAAGTTATTGCTGTGTAGGTTTTCAGATGGTGGATAGATCTCTAGATCCCATATCTTGTGGATAGATCTCACACAAGATATGGTGCAGCATTCTTTTCATTTTGAGCTTTGCTGTATGGTACTGTTATTATGTGTTGTGGTGCAATTCCTTGTCTGCAAGAAATATGCAGCAGTGAAATGAAGAAGACAGCTATGCTCTTGTTGGTCTCACATATCTCAGTTCATTTCAAACTGGAGTTTTTTTTTCTCCAAACTCTGCCCACAACTGACAGCTGTTGTATATGGGTTCATATACCTCAGTTCTATTCAAACTGGCACCTTTTTAATTCCCAACTCTGTCCACCACCTATGTCTGCTCTTCCTGGTCTCACACACCTCACCCGGCAGTGCTCAGGGGTTACCCCTGGCTCCATGCTCAGAAATTGCTCCTGGCAGGCTCGGGGGACCATATGGGGCACCGGGATTCGAACCGATGATCTTTTGCATGAAAGGCAAACGCCTTACCTCCATGCTATCTCCCGGGCCCCACACCTCAGCTTTCTATAGGACATTATTTTAGAAGAGAAGCAACACTTAATTAAAGAAAATATAAGCACAGAGGGGACCACTTACTCTAGCAGCCCGGTGGGTGATGGTGAGGAATATGGGTTGCAGGAAGGGAAAAAGGGTGCAGGGAGGACAATTTTCGTAATGGGAATCCCCCTGATTCAATGTTAATATGTACATAAAATACTACTGTGAAAGATATGTAAGTCACTATCGTCAAAAATTTTTTTTAAATTGAAAACTTTTATGATGAAATATATGGGCCATTGAAATTTAAAAAAAGAAAAAATAAGAAAGGACATTTAGTGGTGGCAATGTTGACTGTGACTATTTCTGATATAGGTAAATAAAGAATACATTCAGATACTCTTTATAATAAAATGAATTAAAAATAACTTTAAGTATTTCAGAAAGGGCAGACCATACTTTTTTTTTTTTTTTTGCAGACCATACTTTTTAACGGAAAGTCCTAAAATGAAAAATTGCCTATTTTAAGGAATATATAGAATTTTATATTCCTATATAAATTCCTCAAAGGAAATTATAGAATATCAATACACAATATTACTCTTAGTTAATGTGCTATGACTTAGATAGCTACTAAGCAAATAGACAATAGAAAAACAATAGAAAAACTTATACAAAACTATCTTTGATTCTATCTTCTTTGGTTGATTTTTTTTAGGAAAATAAAGGGTATGTGTGACCTATTTTGTGTGAGAAAGGGGAAGTTTCGTAAGAGAACAAAAATGAAATAAAAGTTTAGCAAAAGCAAAAAATCTGACTTCGCTATGATGTTAAAAAGAAGACCAAAAGGATCTTTAATTTTACAAGTGGGATGTAGCCAGATTTTTATACTACAGTAAAATGTGGACTCAATGAATTTTACTTAAATATCAGCAATGCTAGAGTCCCAGAGAGATAGTACAGTGGGTAGCTCATTTTCTTTGCTTGAGACTGACTTGGACTTAATCCCTGGCACCATATATGATCTGCTCAACACCCCAAAGAATAATCCCTGCATGCAAAGCCAGAAGTGAGTCTTGAGAACTGCTCTATGTGGCCTTCTCAAAAATCTTAAAAATAAGTAAATAAGGGAGCCGGGAGGTGGCGCAGGAGGTAAGGTGCCTGCTGCCTTGCCTAGGACGGACCACGGTTCGATCCCCCAGTTCCCATATGGTCCCCCGTGCCTGCCAGGAGCGACTTCTGAGCGCATAGCCAGGAGTATCCCCTGAGCGTCACTGGGTGTGGTCCAAAAACAAACAAAAAAATAGGTAAATAAGAAACCAATGTTAAAAAGACTGAAATTACATCTGAATTATGTGTATACATTTAAAAAATATTCCTTATTGTTTAGAATAGCTTAAAATTAAAGTATACTAGAGATCCAACAATAGAATCATGATTAAGATGAAAAGAAATAACATATCTGCTAGGTGTAAATTAGGTACTCAACAAAATAGTATTTACAAAATATTTAAAAGACAGCATTTAATGACTTTGAAAATAAAAGGTGCAAATTGTGTTCAGTTATAATTGAAACGTATTACCACAATTATTCATAGGAGTTCAGAAATGACTTTGTTTAAAGAATACTTTTACTAGATTGCCACCAATTAATAAAGTAATAATGCATATATTTCAACAAACATGAAATAGACAATATCTGATCTTGATTTTTAAAACTAAAACTAATTGCTATTTCTGTATATGGATAATTATATATTCTACATAAAGTCACAGTCAGTCAGTGTCTTAGTATTAGATTGCTAGATACATATCCCTTTAGTGTTATGAATAATTGTTCAAACAGTATTACTCAATAGGAGAGTTACCTTTAACAAGATTATATATGCCCCAGTGACATTTTAATAGAGAACTGATTAAATAATGATAGAACACAAAATAGCAAAATAGTAGGTAAAATACTAAGAGGCAACTGCAGATAGGGCACGAATTAAATACTGTTAGAATGAAAAAAATTAAAACAAAATATACTGATTAAAATTTGTCAATAACAAGCACCTATATATAAGAAAAAGAAAGGAAGCTTGTCTATATGTATATGTATATGTGTGTGTGTGTGTGTGTGTGTGTGTGTGTGTGTGTGTGTGTGTGTGTGTGTGTGTGTGTATAAATTCTTCAAAGGCTGGGATATAAAGCAGGCAAAAAAGAAAGGTAGACCAGAAAGTTGGAAATCTGGGACAGGTGGGAAATTTTTAATGTGAACCCTTTCAGGCTACTTGAATGAACGAGTTTTACATATTTTTTCCAGTTAGAAGAAACTAAGAATTTAAGAATTCTCAAAGGTGAAAAAAATAATAGAAAACTAAAATAGAAAATTGATTAAATATAAACTATAGTTGTTGAATTTTATTTGCATGTTATGCACTCATTTAAATATGTGTAAAATAAAATGAGCACATATGCTATTATTTAATTAATATTTGGTCATGAAAAAGTGATGAATCTGAGATAAGAAAGATGATAATTTTATAGTTTTTATAAATTATATGCATAAATTATAAATCATTGTGTTAGGACAATTATTTTGCTACATAGAAAATAAAAAAAAAAGAACTCAGGGACTGGAGCAGTGGCACAGCAGTAGGGCATTTTTCTTGCACATGGCTAACTTAGGATGCAGTTCAGTCCTTCTCATTCCCATATGATTCCCACAAGCCACGAGTGATTTCTGAACGAAGAGCCAGGAGTAACCCCGGAGCATCACCGGTGTGGCCGAAAGCAAAAACAACAAGAAACTCAAACCCTTTTCTAACATCATCATGCACAAAAGTCTAATCAAAATGAATTAAAGATTTCCATTTCAGGACTGAATCAATCATTGAGGAAAATATAGCAGATATATTTAATAATCATCATAATAATTAAAAGACATTGCTCATATGGATTGTTTGTTCATATATATTCTCATATACAAGCAAATAAAAGGAAATGTCAGATGAAAAGAAAGAAAACCCTGGTAGGGATAGTGATATGTAATAATTGGTAGTAGTAATTCAAGATGCGTTCTTTTTTTTTCTTTTTGGGTCACACCCCGTGATGCTCAGGGGTTACTTCTGGCAATGCGCTCAAAATTGCTCCTGGAATGGGGGACCATATGGTATGTCGTGAGATCAAACCACGGTCCATCTTAGGTTAGCGCATGCAAGTCAAATGCCCCAAAGATGCTTTTTTTTAATTATTTGCTTTATTTTTCTGACATTCAAAAAATCATATAATCATATAATGTGATTTGTTTTAGAGTCAAAATTATCTTAATTTAGGATGCAATATTCTTTGCCTACTTTTCTGTTGAAATGGAGAAAGTAGAAAATAAATAACTTCAGAAAGGTGGTTATACCTTATATATACATATATATGTATACATATATATATAAATATATATGTATACATATATATAAATATATATGTATACATATATATAAGATATAACCACCTTTCTGAAGTTATATTTATATATGCATATATATATTTACACCACATATATATAGCAGAGAAGGCATGATTACCCTAATGTTCATCTGAAACATAACTGTTGATTTAGTTTTACTTGCAAAATAAACAATGAACTAAAAGTAAAACATTAATAAAATTGAGTTTGAACTGATTTATTCTAAAAGCAATGTTTCTTAGGGAAAAAGTAGTAAAATATTTCACAGCCAAAAGTAGGTTGGGGCCTATATTTAAAGTGGGTGAATTTTTTCTTTTCTGTTTATATTAATCTGAACAAAATTTAAATTACTGCCCTCAGACTTTCAACTAAGTATTAGTATAAGTATATAGTAAGAAAATAGATATCTATGTACATATATAAGGTATACAACTTGTGAATGTGTGAATGTGCTTAATCTTAGTAAATTTATTTTACAGCCATTGATATCAAAACTATAAATTCTTTAAGAATAGGATTTATTTTTGTCTCTCTAACCCCAAGATATATGATGTCCACATTAAAAACCAGGGTTTTGACTCTCATTTGCAAATGTGTTTAACTAGATTTTCTTATTGAAAAATAAGTCTTTTTTCTCATATTCAAACTGATTACACACCAAAATTTTTTTGACAAGAGAGGTGCCCATCTTAATACATTAATAAATGTTTAATTGAATCAATGTGAGACATAGTTACAAACTTGTTCATAACTGAATTTCAGTCATACAGTATGATGTATGTAATTTTTCTTTTTTTTCTATTTTTGGGGGGGGGGGTCACACCTGGCAGTGCTCAGGGGTTACTCCTGGCTCCATGCTCAGAAATTGCTCCTGGCAGGCACAGGGGACCATATGGGGCACCGGGATTCGAACCGATGACCTTTTGCATGAAAGGCAAACGCCTTATCTCCATGCTATTTCCCGGGCCCCTGTATGTAATTTTTAAATTAAGCTCATTTGCTATAAAAAAAACACTTCAAGTCACAGTAGATTTAAACAAAGTAAGTTTACTTTTTTCTTGTCTGAACACAGGGAATTGTGGTGTTGGTGTATATATATAGCAGCAGACTAGTATTGGGGAATTAATGACCACAATAAAAGTGAGAAAGTTTATTAACAAATGAAGAAGTAAATGAGACTCTTAAGATATGAAACAGAATATGGTATCATCTTCATTGCTGATGTTAATAAGAAAAAAGAAACAAGAAATAATTTATTTTTAAAAATAAATATCAGGCTATAAAATATAAACTATATACAAGGTAAAATATCTTAATCTACCAGGATAAAATTTAATTAATATAAAGACTAGAACATTCTACAAAAATCAAGAATGAAATAGTGCCCAAATAATAGGTATTCCACAATTTTATTGTTGGCCCTCATCGCTGCAAATATCTTTAAGAAAAAATTTTAAAAAATGTGTATTTTGGGGGGCCACACGTGGTGATGCTCATGGGTTATTACAGGCTCTGAACTCATAAATTACTCCTAGTGCAACGGAATGATGCATTGCTACGGATCAAACCTAGATAGGCACATGCTATACCAGTCGCTCTATTGCTGTCAGGAAAAATTAAAAATTTAATAGAAGAGAAAGTTATTCTGACTGCATTTGCTGATGCCTAAAATCTCTTCCTAAAACTTGAGGACTAAGCAAAATAATTTATGAATATTTATGCATGTTATTTAGGTAATACTTATGCATATTACTTTTCCAGAGATGTCTAAGTTTATTTGAAACCAATAAGTTAGTTAATCATTAGATAAAATTATAATCTTAGATAATGGTTAACTAATTGAGGAACGCTTTAATATTAGGAAAATATTATTAGTAGCTCTTTGGAAGTTTTGCTTGTTTGTTCTGTCTAGAATATGGTTATCTAAAAAAGAAAATTTGGACAGTATTTTTGTTGTCTTCATTTAACTAAAAGAAGAACTTGATTTAAAAATCCAAAATTTTTCTGTGGCTGAATTTCTAGCTGACTTTTTCAATTGGATTCACAAAGAAGTACTGTGACTCATGCTTTCATGGTTTCCAGACAAAGTGCAGAAGCAGAAGCTTGATTAAGGGCCCAGAAAGGAAAAAGGTAAAGATAGATAAACAACGTTGACATGGCAGATAAAATACAGTTGTTCTATATTTGAACCTTCCTTAGGAAGTTTCTGGACACATTTAAATATTTTATGGCTGTCACACAAGACAGTTTGGATTATTTGTTGTTGTTTTAAGTTTAGCTCATTAATTTTAGAACTTTGTCCAGGAACATGTGATTCTGTTATCCCATAGTTTGCTTCAAGTACTTGGCTCTCTTTGTTGTGGATTATATCCAACTTGGAACCAAAAATATGAATTATGTGGGATTTCAACAATTCTTTCCTATGGTAATCCACCCTTTTCATCAGCAGTATTCTGCCTTCTCTCAAATATAAAGACTAAATCCAAAAAGTTTAAGGGAGCCAAATGTGCTTGTGACATATGTTGCTTGGTATTGAAATGGATTCTATTATTTCTGTCTCAGAAAATATGACAGGTAAGTCTTGAGTAATATAATTAACATTTTATGGTGGGGGAAATAAGGCCAACAGAACAAATAAATGTATTTTTATCTGCCCCACCTATTTCTTTAGAAACCATCCTTTTTGTGATACAGATTTCTCTTTAGAATTTTCCACTAAGATGCACTATCTCAGTTTTCATGTGAACAAGCAGGAACATTCAAGGAATGCTTTTAGTGAAAGAGAGGAGGTGTCTCTTTATAGACATAAAAACTAAAACCCCAGTAAAAGGAGGAAAATTTAAATGAATTTTTCTCACCCTATGAGAAGAAACAATGACTGAAGATGATGAGAATCTGATGTCAGTAGAAGCAAGCATAAGATAAAGAGAGATAGAGATAGAGAGGCCATCTTTTCAACTACAACAACAACAACAACAACAACAACAACAGATCCAGCTACTCTATGAAGCTCCGGGAAAAATAATGGCTGCCAACTCTTCCTAGTAGTCTGGTCTGGTCCAATACTTCTGAGGCTTCTCAGAATGGTGGGGACAAATTCAATCTTCTGCCTGAACCCACAGCAACCCACTGCCACCCTTAACTGAAAATGAAACTACCCAGTTCCACAGGTTAACCTTGTCAAATCATTAAGCCACCAAATTTGTTTCAGATCTAAAGATCTATAGATTCTGGACTGTGCATATATCTCAAAATTTCATAGTAGTGTCATTCTAGTAGCATTACAGAAAAGCTGATGAGAAAGTCAAATGAAAATCTGCACAAATAACAGTAATGTAGAAGGCTCAACTAGCACCAATTATAGCACAGTAAATCATAAGGTACTAATATCATAGAACCATACAGCAATGATTACAAATTGACCCCTGTTGATCTAAATTTTGATAACTTAATTTGCCTTTGTGTTGTAACAAACCAAATTAAGTTTCCTTGTGCCTATACGGAAGCAGGTTAGGGTGGTAAGTGACAAAGTAGGGACACTGATAAAAGGAAGGAATATAAAGGGAATGGTGTTTGAACATTTACTGCTTCAGATGAGTGTTTTATGAATGAAGTTGGTAAATAATGGTGTTATTATAAAGATATTTTTAATAAAATATTTTTTAAAAAGGAAGAAAACAATTTATTTTCCAACAACGTCAAAAGTCAAAAATAATCTAGGGGCTGGAGCATTTGCTTTGTCTGAAGCTGACCCAGGACAGACCTGGGTTCGATCCCCAGGATCTCATATGGTCCCCCAAGCCAGGAGGGATTTCTGAGTGCAAAACCAGGAGCAATCCCTGAGTGTCACTGGATGTGGCCCAAAAAAACAAATAAAAACAAACAAACAAAAACCAAAAATAAAAAGTAATCTATGTGCAGTGAAGAAAAATGAGAAGGGATGATGCTGACTGGAGAAAGTGAGTCCACAATCCAATTTGCCAGCATGTTTCCAGTAGATTTTTCTCAACCCAACTCCCCCCAAATAGGAAATGAATAAATAATGAAAAATCTCACCTATAAGTCAATTTTACTTATAGCATGTTGCTATATTTTATCCTTGATATTTTTTATCTAACATGTAAAGAACCATACCATGTGTATATATACCTTTCCTTCATTATAACACCGAATACTTCACACCAAAATACTCATGTTTGTACTAAAATTTACTTTTATCATTCTATGTTTAAGCTCCTTGAATCGTCTGGTTTCCATTTAATATGTTTTGCGTTATCTTCTTGCTCCACTCATCTGTTAAAGTTCTTTATTCTAGTGTTCTGGTTATTCACCTCCTTCATTCTTCCTTCCTAGGCCAACTTTCAGCTTTGTACAAGCTCCATTCTCCTCATTCATGTCTGTTTCCACATAACTAGTCAATTCAAACAAAAAAATGAGAATTAGAATACTATTTAAAATTTTGAATCAAGTTACTTCGAAAGCATGGATTATCAAAAATATTTAAATAGTAGATAATAACTTAAATAGTAGGTATATAGATATAATTTAAATAGTAGGTATAGTGTATATTTTTATTGAACAATTTTCAACTACTTAAAGCCAAGCCTATTTTCAAAATATAGTTAAATTTCCACCATTGATCCCAAGTTCCCTATTCAACCTCTCATCCTCACCCAGTTTTTATTTGAATGTTATTCAAATAAACTTTATTAAAACACTGAGGTTTACAAAGTAGTTTGTAGAACTGTAGTTTAAAAGAATGTTCTAGCAACATTCTGACTGCTATGGTCCCATCTCCCCGCTACACCTGCCCCAACGCTTGCTCCCTTGAGAGCACAAAATAATTTACTTCACACTGCTTGTTACAATCAAATGGCTAATGGGATAGAAAAGTACTTCAAAAAAACAAATTGGGAAAATAATTGCACATTCGGATCATTAATTACTTACCTGAGGGTTTACTAAGATATTTTGTTGCTGGCTGAACATTGTGTTGTTTTTTATTGAGATTGACTTCTATATTACTTTCTCATTTAATTTGTACTCCAACTGGGAAGCCAGCACTGAGGTGTTGTGCAACTCCAGTAACCTCAGAATCTGTTGAGATGGGCCTATATGCTGAAGTAGCAATATCTGTGGAATGTGGGTGTGGTTCCTGGAGCTTCCGAAAATGTATAGGGATTTGGGTGGGGGTAAATTGCCCATTCCAACTCAGAACAGATTTGAGTTTTCAGCCCAAACAGCATAGCTGGAGATTTTGTTAGTTAGGTATCTGCAGAGATTACTCATGAAGTAATGAGGTTCAAGGGCACTTCAGAATTTTCAGCCCAAAGATTGCTATTCCTGTTAATTTTTTTGTTTTTTGGTTTTTGGGTCACACCTGATGGTGCTCAGGGGTTACTCCTGGCTATGCGATCAGAAAATCGCTCTTGGCTTGAAGTACCATATGGGATGCCTGTCCTAGGCTAGCATGGGCAAGGCAGACAGACACCTTATCGCTTGTGCCACCTCTCCAGTTCCTCCTGTTAATTTTTGTGACTTGGTTGGTTCAATGAGCTGAAGTGGTGACATTCTAGCACATATTTTTGATAGGCATCTTTTTAAAATGTGGCTTTATTTTATTCTTGTAAAAAGCAGACTTGCCAATAGGATGCAGATTTGCAGTCAAATGCAAATTTGACTATTAATATTTACATGAACTGAATGTGTTTGTTGACTAATCACCATTATCACTTCAAAAAGTGATGATTGATCATGTGACAAGATCCACTTATCACTTATTGTAGTGATAAAGTTTGCACTTTTGTGATAGTTCATTTGCAACATTAGAAAATAAGTAACAAATATTGAAAGCTCTTTTCCAGGCAAGAGAGTCTTCAAAAGATAGAAAAGGGCTGACTTACCAGAATGTCAGGAAGTAGAAATCTTGTTCGACTTTACTGTGAAATGGTGAGAGTTTCTTAAGAACTGGGGTTCTAGATTATTAGGCTATATCCAGGGTAGTTCAGATACTTACGATTTTGACATGGATAAAGCAATCTGCAATTACAGCAGGTTATAGTGAGAAAAGGTGGATTATATTGGAAAGAGATGTTTTGAACGCCAACTGACTTTAGTTCTATCTATAGAGTTTATTGGGCGTTTACTAGAATTCCCTTTCTTATACAAAGGCCTGAAAATTCCTTCAAGGTAGTAAGTACAGTATGTAGGGTTCTGTTTACCAATTTACAGGAATCACATTCCTCATTTTTCAGCTCGTGTCTTGAAAACAAATTTTCCATGTTGTTTTTGTTAGTTTCTGTTTTGCTTTGTTTTTATATATATTTACACCCTACCATGTAGATTTTTATGGTTTGTATAATCTGGGAAAGTACTTGATTCCTAAGTTTAAATTCTTTTAGCAGACAAATATAAATTACAGTCCACCAACTTAGCTTTCTTTATCAATGATTCACAATTATCTGGAAACAAAACAAAACAAACACTCCTTATCTCAAGTAGTATTTTTAAGATTCAACTTTGTCATTTATTTCAATCAAAACAAATGCAGAACTTAGTTTTAAATCAGATGTTAAAATATTTGTAATTAAGAAAACATTTCTTTCACTATTTTGAAGGGGGTTGTTGTTTTAAAAGATGTGTTCTGGAGCTGGAGAGATAGCATAGCGGTAAGGCATTTGCCTTCCATGCAACCTACCTGAGATGGACCCGTTTTGATTCGTGGCATGCCATATGGTCAACAGAGCTTGCCAGGAGCGATTTCTGAGCACATAGCCAAGAATAACCCTTGAGCATCATTGGATGTGGCTCAAAAACCAACCAACCAATCAACTACTTGAAAAAAAAACGTGATCAGATTTTTATTAGTCGTTTCGCACATTTTAAAGTAGGAAACTGTTTTCTCAATGATTTAAAATAAAAATAACCAGAAGTTATTAAAATTATGACATTTTAAAATATCTATGCATCCGATATATCTATTCATTGTTGAAAAAGTCACTTCAAATGAATTAATACTTTGACATATTCATATACAAATATTCTCCTTTGCTATAACAAAGTTCTGTTTTTCTCCAAAAATATTTGAAACACTAGTTTTTTTAATACATACAGGTAATTTCTTTTCTTCTTTCTTCTTTTTCTTACATACAGGTCATTTCTATAGGTAATTTTTTTAATGAATAATTCCCATAAATCACAGTTATCAAAAGTTAAGATCATATCTGAATTCTGCTAGGGTCAAACTTTAGCCCCAAATTTTTAATTGTATGTATCTTAAGAAAGTCACTTATTTGTTCAATTGCCCTATTTTTAAAATGGTGACAAAGTGTTTTTTTAATATATAGATATAACTATCTATCTGTTTATTTATTATTCCTGGTAAATAAAAAAATACTTAGCATTTATCCATGCTTAGTTGTAATGTTTTCAACACTGATAGATATTAGCCAATTGCGTTAATGAGAACAGTTTTATATATAATCCCCCTATTTATAAATTCTAAAGGAAGGCACAACAATGTTTGTGGCTAATAGTGATACTGATCACCCAAATTTTGGCACCAAGTGAAAATCATGTTCATACTGAGTACGTTTAAACTAAATTTAGATTGCTCCTGGAAACATAAAATCTAAATGTCAAATTGCTTATAGTGGGGCAAGGTACAATGTATACCAATAAAAATAGTAACTAGATATCTGTATTAGATAAAAACAAAGATAGTTTCTTTGTCTTGAAAAAGGTAGTGAGGGGACCGGGCAGTGGCGCTGGAGGTAAGGTGCCTGCCTTGCCTGCACTAGCCTTGGACGGACCGCAGTTCGATCCCCCAGCTCCCATATGGTCCCCCAAAACAGGAGCAACTTCTGAGCGCATAGCCAGGAGTAACCCCTGAGCATCACTGGGTGTGGCCCAACCCCCCACCCCCCGCCAAAAAAAAAGAAAAAGGTAGTGATAACCAAAAACCGTATGATCAGAGCTTCTTCCCTCAGTGGGGATGGATGTTTGCATATCACTGGCTATAAATATACTTAATAAATCAGGGGTCTGTGTGCAATAAAGCCAGTTTTACTTTGTAGACTTTTTCTGTAACATCATTAACTTCATTTTTCTGCCATTGCAGGAGATGTATAAATAGCAATAGAGCTTGAGCTAAAATACTCCTTGTATGGAGACAAATTCTCTAAGGACTAAAAGAACCAAAACAAACTATTTACAATGTTATCTGCAAGCTTATTCTCACAAATAGCTGAAGTGAACCATGAATCAATATAGAAAAGAAGTGTGTGAATAGCAAGAATATTCTCAAAATATGAGATATGAGAAATCAGCATTGTCATAATTAGAGAATAAGTTAATTCCATTAAGGATGGTCAGGAAACAAGTGTTTCAAAAAAAAATAAGGCTCAGTATTATTGAATAGATAGAATAGGTTAAAAGATATTTTCTAAAGGAGGCAAACAGAATTAGGGAAGTACCTAAGCAAAGGCAGATTATTTATTCTTTATTTCATATTCATCTCACATTATTTAGAATGTTAGTCCACTATAAAAATAAAATTCAATGTCCAAACTTATATATACATAAGTATATCTATTTGAACATAAGAAGTTCTGAGACAACTGAATAGTGTGAACAATCATGATCAGTAATTTCTTAATCGAAGGATGAACAGAGTTCTGTACTGCCTTCTGCTTTCTGGTTTGATTTCTAGTTTAGCAACTCTCAAACAAGCATAAAGTTAGGGGAAAGTGTCACAGAACAAATAAATTCAGTCATTTAATCCAGGGAAAATCACATTTACTACAGAAAAACAAAAAGAAATCTCATTTTTATATAAGGAATAAATTCTTTAATGTAGCATAATGAAAACTGAAATTAAGTAATCATTAACATACTTTTACATATTTTTTGTTTTATACTACAAAATAATGACTGTTTCTACAAATAAATTATTTCACATACAAAAAAATTTAAAGCAAAAGGTTTATTTTGGGGACTGGTGTGGTGATGTAAGGGGTAAGGCATCTGTCTGCCTTGCCAGTGCTAGCCTAGAAAGGACCACGATAAGAACCACTGGCGTCCCATATAATCTAGGCTAGGAGTAACCCCTGAGTGTCACTGGGTGTGGCCCCAAAACAAACAAACAAAAAAAAACCAAAAAGGTTTATCTGTCTAGGTATTCCAAAACAATTCTAATGACCTTAGCATAATTGCAATTTGCCTGTGACTTATAAACTAACTCTTCATTTTCCTTATCTACCAATGTTGAACCAGATATCCAAAGTTTTTGCTAAATTTAAGTATAAATGGGGCCCGGGAGATAGCATGGAGGTAAGGCATTTGCCTTTCATGCAAAAGGTCATCGGTTCAAATCCCGGTGCCCCATATGGTCCCCCGTGCCTGCCAGGAGCAATTTCTGAGCATGGAGCCAGGAGTAACCCCTGAGCACTGCCGGGTGTGACCCAAAAAAAAAAAAAAAAGAAAGAAAAGAAAAGTATAAATATACCCCTAAAAAGAGAAAGTCTATCATGATTTGAAAATGGAATTACTTTGGGAGTGGGTTGAGGGCCACACCTAACGGCACTCAGGAATTACTACTCTTGGCTCTGTGCTCAAAAATCGCTCCTGGCAGGCTTGGGGGACCATACTGGATGCCGGAGATCGTACCAGGGTTGGCCATGTGAAAGACAAATGTACTGTTTGCCTACTATGCTATTGATCCAGCCCCATAAGTGGATTTATTAAATCAGTTTTTGGTCAGTTTCCAAAATGGATCTAATCAGAAAATTAAAGATAAAATCTACTTCAGACAAATAAATAAAAAATAGCAATTTCTTTACAAATTACAATTTTTCATTTCCCAAAAACTGTGTTCCTAACAGTATGGAAGTATTAGAATTCAGAAATTCACGAAAGTTTTGGAAAAGAGTTACTGAAAGGAATGCTATAAGTAACAGTCTGTTAATTTAGTCAAAACTCAGCTCAGGAAAATATTTTACAGTTAAAAACTAAGTAGATGACATACTTTTCAATGGTCCTCTCTAATCAAAATTATTTAAAACCATAACTATTTCCTTCAGTATAATTGTTTGCCTTGAATTTCGAAAACACAACCAACCACTTTGGTATCTTTCTCTAAGGTAATGTTTCACCAACCATTCTAAACAGCAATCTATTAAATAAAGTAGAAGTCCATGCTTTACAACTCAGCATTAAATTTCTCACAGAGAAATCAAAAAGAAAATTTTTCCTATCATAGATAGTTATTAATTGTCTGTGTTAATTCTTCCAAATAATATTCCATTACAGAAATTCAACTGGGAGCTGCCTTTAAAGTTGTTGCCTGTGCTTTGGCCATTCTTCGAACCATTGCTTCTTGTCTTTTTCTCTGAATTTCTTCAGGAGAGCACTTTCTATTTTTCTCTTCTTCCTCTAAAATTTAAACAACATGCAGAGATAAGTTTTACAAACTGTAATCATCCTGAATGAGTTTTAATTTTTATTTTCTAATTATACAGATTTGTCACAATGGTTTGGCTACGGACTCACACCAAATTACTAAGATTCCAAGTATATATATACACTATACAACAACAACAACAACCACAACAAAAACAAGTACTAATCTGTTTTTTTGTTTAGGGGTTTATTCCTGGCTTTGCAGTCAGGAATCACTCCTGGCAAGTTTAGGGAAGTATGTGGCAAGCCTTAGTTGGCTACATACAAGGCAAGTACCCTATCTGTTGTACTAATAAGCTTCAGTCCTCTATCTTTTCCTTTCTAAAATATTCTTTTTACAGTTTTATAAAATTAATTTGACTAAAACTTATTATCACTATGCAGAAAAGTTTCACATCTAAATGAATACATTTGAAAAACAAGGTGGTATTTTAAAAGGTTATATAACCATAAATAGAAAATAAAGCAAATTATAATCAATGAGAAATTGATTATAACAGTCAAATTTGAATGCTTTATTATCCTTATTTGTTTTTCATTCAAACGATGATTAATGGTACTTCTCTAGGTGCTGCTCTCTGTCCCTTCAGCTGGTATGTTGAGGACTCTAGGCAGGACAGCTAGCCATAGGCTCCCTGGGCTGACCACTTAGTCCAGGGGACTGAGATTTCCCCACACCAGGCGGGTCTTCAGGGCCTCGCCTGGTTAATCGGGAAGACCCACAAAATATGCCTCCAGTTACTTGAGTCATCTTCTCAACTTTGAATTTGAAATCTTATATATATGTACATATATATACATATACACACATACATATATATACACACATATACATACATACATACACACACATATATATGTATATATATAATGTAGAACATTTGATGCATTCCTATGCAGCATAGTTTAGGATCTATTTCAGGCAAAAATACTATAAAATAATGCTGAGTAAATTAAAATAAGCTTATATTCTAATAATATAATCTATTTTCCTACTGCCAAAATCCTGAGTTATAATAAAATAGAATCTACAGAAAAATTGGAAGAACAGAATTTATATTACATGTAGGCAAAAGCTCTAAATTATAAGACATTTCTTTTTATTTATTTGAAGTGCTATGGGTTACTCTACTCTTGGTTTTATGCTCAGAAATAATTCCTGGCAGGCTTAGGTCAGGGAACTATATATTCTGAGGACTCAACTCCAGTAGGATGAATAGGAGGCAAATGCCTTACCCACTGTGCTCTCACTCTGGCCAGACATTTCTATTTTTAAGGAAAGAAATGTATCACCTGCTTCACTTTCCTTTCTTGGGTATAAGATATGTTCAGAATTGAGACATCTTAAATAAATTCCCCTGATGATTCTGATGCTTTTTATTTCCTTAGTCAATTATCTCAAAGAGTATATAGCTATCTTTTCCTTATAATTGGATAGATTATCTTTTAGTCTAAAATTTGGGAAATATAAAATGAACATCAACAGAGTTCATATTTAATTGACCATATTTTTAAAGAAAACAGGTTAATAATGTTTTACATCACAACTGGTAATAGAACTTCAAATTATATAATAAAGTCACACCATAAATATCTGCTTTACAGACTCATCCATTTTCCCTTCAGTCCTTCCTTAAACTCAATCTTCAATTGAGTGTGTGTATGTATATATATATAAACTTAAATTGTTACAAAATACAAAGTAATAGCAGTTCACTATGCTAACGTAGAGTCAGCATTTTTGGTGCAGCCATTAAAGAAAACGAAGTATATAACGTTTAAGGTTAAATTAGTTTTAGTTTCAATACAACTTCTACCATTACTCTATGAATATAGCCATAAACCTATATACAAAAACATATCTTGCAGTTTAATTATACATTATTTATGAACATAAAGACCCACATTTTTCATAAGTTATAAATATTCAGTTTTTAATTACTAAAATAGAAAACTCATCTTTGCATGTTATACA